>BMAW01018234.1:0-10407 GCA_019974015.1 Nephila pilipes | reverse complement strand
AGTAAAAATGTTCGCAACATATGTGTTACGACAGAAATTAAGCAGCACAATTTTTCCTTTCTTTCTCGTAAAGTTACCAATTTGAATACCATTTTTGATGCGTCAATTACGCTTGATTTCATTATTATTCTGTACCAGTATCATAAGAAACAACATACTCAAAGAGTTACAAAATTCTTGCATTTATGTGAAATTAAAATATGAGAATCATTTCAGCTATTTCATCACGTGAATAAAGTTTAATTTGTAATAACAAACAGGGTACTACCAATACTCATTTAGTAGCACAGAACAGAAATATAGAACTTCATCAAATTCCGATTTAAAAAATCTTCCCTCAGCTATTATTGGATTCCTTTTTCAAGTATTTCAAGTGAAAAGATTCCAATAATTGGCTCATTTTGTTAATTGATAGATTACTTATTAACGTTGCACTCAAAAGTAACTTGAAGGCTATTTGTAACGGACCTTGTAATTTCGAATCTGTGTCAAGTGACGAGAAAGGAACTCCCCCCCTAGAAACTTCCATACAATGCCAATGTGAGGACTTCGAACCTCCACAGATGTAACATGCATTAGCCCCACTACACATCGCATTTTAACTAGAATCAGAGTTAGAGATGAAAATAACGCTTTCTGGGAGTTGGCGACCACAACCTCTTGGCTACCATAGCCGTAAACCCTGAATAAGAAGTTTGTTGACTCACTAGCTTTGTCTCTGAATCTAGATGTCGTAGCGAGTTTGATCCAATCAGTATCAGGTTATGTGAATAGTATTTAATTGGTGTTTCAGTTAATTTTTGCTCTCTCTTAGATCTAATTTTTATATCGAACACAACCAAAATACTTGCTTAAATACAATTATTGAGTGCAAAACTTAAACATAACACAAATTAATGCATTATTTGCTTTTAAGTCCAGCCGAACATGTGTCAACTATCAGATCTGATTTTATTTTCCAATGTACTTTAAAACCAGTTCCTCAGATACTCGATTAATGGCATCACGAATCAGCGTCTTGGGATAGCTCATGCAGCGCCCCCTATTCCAGAACAAAACTGAGCGACCTTTCGTTCTCGCTCTCTCTTTCCTCCGCTCCTCTTCTCCTTTGCATTACCTGCGTCGGAAGTAAACGCCAGAGCGCGTTCCAGCGCCCTTCGTCGATATGGAATAAATGAGGCAGCCATCTATTTTGCTCCGATGAACTGGTTAGTTCGTCATCTCCAGGTGTATATATTTTCATTCTTCATCTCTCCATTTAATAAACTTAAGTAAAACTACTGCAAGCATCGTCATTGAATTTCTACAAAAACAGCATAGAATCCGGTAATGGAATTACCCCCTAGACAGACAGCCCTTTGCTTAAGAGCAAACTATCGTAGATTCGGGATGTACAATCTCATCACCCGACCGTCTGCATATGATAGTAATATATATATATATATATGTAAAACCAATTACCCAGTTTGATTCGAGCCAATAATATAAATATTCTTTCTATCCTTAAATATCAGTTGTAATTAGCTAACATGTTATTATTGGAACACAAAGTTTACATGAAATATTCATCATGGAGAAATATTTATTGCATCTTCAAAAAAAAAAAGATATTAGTATTGAAGGAAGTTAAGGAAAAGACTACAAATTACTTAGTAAAACTTGATTAGGTTTTTTAGGTACTCACCAATTACTTTTCATAGCATTTTTTTTTAAAAAAAAAAAAATGTCTTCTAAATTTATTGTCCTCAATTTGTGTATTCATTTCAAAACTAATAATTTTAAAAGAAATGCTTCAAAAAATAAATGCTCAATTTTTTGGGAGACAAATATGTTTATAAAAAAACTAATTTTATGTCGTAAGAAACCTCTCAGAAAACAAAGAATGTGTAAAATGTACAGTTTATCCTAATTTCCCACTCACTCAAAAAAAAGTGTTTCTAAAAGTCAAATTTTCCGCTGAATTTATATACATCTCTTACAATTTTCAGTACCTACTCTCCAGTAATATTTTTTGTCTGCTTCATATTTACAAACAAGATGAGTATTTCCAACTTTTTTGCACTAACTAGAATGAATTGCTGACAATTTTGGATTTATATTGAAATCATTAGTGAATTATATGTAAAGCACTTGCATAAAGCATGTTTCCTTTAAAAATAATACACATGAATGCAGGAATGTCAAATTTTATATGCTAACTCACAGCAATGTAAAAAAAAGGAAAGGATATGAAATTTTGTGTTGAAAATGTGAGAAAGCATCTTATAGCACTAACTTTCATGAAATGCTATTTAATTATTTTTAAAATCTTTTTCTCTTAAAGAAACAAAGAGAAACTTTAGTAATACATGCTATATATATATATATATATGTAGAATGGGGGTTGATGGAGATTGTTCATCCCGAATCTACGCTGGTTTGCTCTTACGCAATGGGCTGGTTGTCTAGGGGGGTAATTTCGGATTCCATGTAATGTTGTTGATGATATTCAAGGATGAAGCTTGCAGTAGCTTTACTTGTTTATTAGGAGAGATGATGAAGAATTAAAAGTGTTTACACTATGATATATATACAGGTAGTAAACAGTTCTTCCGAGACGGATAGATGGCTGCCTCATTTAACCCATATTATCGATGGACGTTGGAACGCGCTCGGGCGTGGAAGTTTACTTCCGACGCGGGTAGCGCAGGAGAAGAGAAGCGGAGAAAGTGGCGGCAAAAGAGAGCGCGAAAACGAGCGTCACATAGTTTTATTCTCGGATAGGTGGCGCTGCATGAGCTTATCACATGACTCTTGAATCGTGGCGACATCTATTGAGTATCGGAGGAACTGGTTTTACAGTAGATTGAAAAGATAAAATTAATTGCTTAATAATAATTGGATGGAAAATCCTACATATATATATATTATAATGAATTTACATGCACCCATTTTTCTTTCTACGCCAATTTTGTATGGTAATTAAAAATTCATTCCAAAAAATTAAATTTGAATGCAACTTTTGGAAATAATAATAAAAAAAAAAAAGTTCTATGCAAAGAACAGATTTAGCCATCCAATGTGCTCTTTTTTTAATAATGTTATTAAATTACTCAAATAAGAATTAAAGTAAACGACAAGATATCCAGACATGGACAATTGTAAACTTTTTCCGAAATTAAAATTAAGAGAAACGACATCCATTTTAAGACATCGAGATCCAGTTTAAGATTTGGAGACATCCATTTTAAATCCAAAATCGTTTATTACCAACTTCATGTCACACTCATACGAATACACCAGAATTCATCTTACTGACCTCTGCTCTCGCCAAGGATAACGTCTCGTCTGCGAAACTGTCTGGACAGGCAGCGTATCAATTTCCGCTGTAGCAGGAGAAATGACGTCAATCAATTGGAGAATATATACATTCCAAGAATTAAGTATCAAAAAAATAAACATACGAGCCATGACTTCACAACTCCTCCCCCTTTAAAATCTTTTAAAGTTAGTAAAAAGCATTTCAAGAAAGGTTTACATATTTAATGAATTACCTTATATGCATACTAATGAGATAAAGTAAAACAAACATATACAAATAATACACTGTGTTTACATATACAAAAAAATTATTTTAATAAATACATCATTTCCACATATAACTTTCCCATTAAAATAGTCTACTTAAGCTACTATTTATGCTGATAGCCCAAGTACCAATACCTTATATATCTGAAATACAAATATTCAGCAAATACCCGCAACATAAATTAACCTTTCATTACTTAACATTTTTACTAAGTACATTAGTATTTTCATAACATGACAATCAGTTATGGATCAATAATATTAATTTATATGTTTTTTTTTGTTTTTTTTTGTAAATGTTTTCAAAGCTGTACACTGTATTTTATTAGAAAAGTTATATTACTGTCAAAGAAATGCCTACACTCTCAGCTATACTTGAAATTCTATCATCATCACTGAGATAATAAACAATATTTTACGTTTTGATAATTTATCGTCTGATTCATTACTCGTAGAAGAATCTTCACTCTTATGAAAATTTTCATTAGCAATTTTACCTACACTTAGTTTCAATATCTATCGAAATAACATTATCTGAAATCTTAAAAGTGGTAAATTTAAAAATAAAGCTTTGACTAACATGATGGTATTTATAAACTCAAAATTAGGTAATAATATAGATTAAATGGGGTTTCATGACCTTACTTTGAATGTTTAAAATAACGAGTTATTGATTTATTTCAATTTTTATTAATTATAACCAATCCCTCCCCATTATCTAAAACTATTTCACTCTTATGCTACTCTGAATTATAAGGAATATTTAATGACTTTTCGCTGTCTATCAATCTATTTCGGTCATTTATTTTATTCAAAAAAACCTAACCATTTTCTCTCTGTATCGAAATAGGTTCCATTTCCTTCATCTTCATTATTTGCAACAAATTCTTGTTTTTTTTTTCGTTTTTGTCCATCAAACAGCGCGCATCAATCTGAAGTTCTGCTTCTTTTAAGAAGTCAGTTATATTATTTTCTTCACAATTAAGATCTTCATAATTTAATTCATCATTTACAGAAAGATTTGACTGAATTTTCTGAACTAAGAAACGCATATTTTCTTTATCAAACACATCATCGGCATGTTTGTCTGTAACTTTCTCATTTCCATTTTTTAAGTGATATTCATCTCGTAGAATATCTGATTCTGTTGTAAAGATATATGACACAGTTTCTTTATCTTCTAAATTACGATCCATTTTATAACCTTTTTAGTCCGACAATTGATCAGGTGACACATCTTCACTACTTAATTCTGGTCGTATATCATATAACATATCACCATCTTTTGATACTGAGGTTTGAGTAAAATTATTATCTAAACCATCTGATGCTTCCTCTCAAGTAAAGTATCCAGCAGAACAACTAGTATCACCTTGGGTGTTCATAGAATCATAAAAAAGGGTTTTAATATATTTTGTTTTTAAACTAACATTTTGATCCACACTTTGATGTGGTATAATATTGAACAAAGCTACTGAAGCAGAAACTAAAACATTTTCAGGCACAGCTCTTTTATCTAAAATCTCACAGGCCACATGCTCAACTACCTGAAGATTAGAACCTGTATTTATGGTAAGACAAGGAGAACCAAATATATTGATATTAGTTTCATCAGGTATAGGATCTGTGATGAAAATAATATGCTCAACTTTTTTAGAGTTTTCCCTCTCTTCAACATCTTTTATCAATGACATTAATTCAGCGTCTTCTTTTTGAGATTGCACGAGCAGATCCACATTAAGTTTGGTTAATTTAGCCACGTATTCCTCATTAGAAGGAAGGAGTTCATCCTCTTCTGAATTTGTCTCTTCTCTATTAATGACAATATTTTAGGTTTCTTCTGCCAATTGTTCAGAAGTCTCTTCTTTTTCCCTCAATTTCTGTCTTCTAGTTTGAACCGTATTCACTTGGTGCAATGAAATGTTTCCTTCATTTTTGAAGACAGCAGCAGTCCTATTCTCTAGAAGATAATGACCACGATACAGTTCATCTGGAAAAACAGCTTCTTTTGTGAATGTTCTGCCCTACTTACATTCAATTGGAACTTCTGCTAATGGTAAGCAAGCATCCAAAGGTTGTTGCACCCATACATGTTCACCAGTCATATCCTCCGGTGTCACAAATCTACGGAAAACAATATCTATAGTGGCTCCAGTGTCGAGAAGGATTTCGGTACTGATACCATTTATTTTTCCATGAGAAGTATATGACTGCAAAAAATTTGTTCTTGCATCGCATTAAGAAACAGAATATACAGGCTCTGAAACTTTCTTCAATTTTGGACAGTTTGGACGTAAATTATCAAGAGCGTTACAGTAAAAGTATTTCAGTTGTCTTCTTTTTTTCAAATTCCTTACTGTGACTAGGTTCAAAAAGTTTTATTTCAGGCTTGTTTGACTTGTATTTGGGATTTTCAACCCTTCGAGGATTTTTGTCAAACCTTCCAAACTTGCTTGGTCCTTTGACTTCATATTTGTCTCTCGAAAATGAATTAACTGATTTAGATCGAAATGTTTTTCTAACATCTTCAAATTCTACCAGTTTTTCAGCCAATTTGCTAGGTGAATTAATTATGGATCATTCATCCAAATAGTATTCTTTAAACTCAAACGGTGCACGTTTTTTCCTCTGATCTGCAATGATTAAATCCCGGAGTTGATCGAAGGTTTCAACTCTTAGTACAGACGTCCATCCATCGAAATAGGTCTGCAGTTCCTGATAAAAATCTTGCCAGGTACGTTCAGCAATTTTCTGGTGCGTATTCAACTGTTGTCGGAATTTTTCGGGATTTAACTTAAATCTCTTTAACAATAATTTTTTCACGTGATCATAATCAGTGGCTTTTTCCTCAGACTCACTTGCAATTAATTATCTGCGTGATTTCTTGTGGTAGCAGTCCCAACAGATGTGTGACCCAAAGTTCCATTTGTAGAGAAATTCTACTAGCTTGACGCTCAAATAGTACTAAATACAGGCTAATATCTTCCTTCACATCATATTTATGAAGAAGCTTGCTCAATTCCTTACTGGGTATTCTCGCACCATCCATTTGTGGTTCTTGAGCTGATCTTATTTGAACTTCTAACACATGGATCAATATCTCCCGAGACTAACCCAGAGATGGCGCTCGTAGTAAACCAGTAACCAGGTCTTTCTGGAGTACTAACCTTTGCTTGAAACGTGTCAAAATTTTAAGTCGATCGGACCAGAAACAGCTGAGTTATCGAGGTTGGAGTAAAGTCGTTTTGTAGTTTGTTTAAAAAATGGAAAAAACCGAGTTTCGTGTTCTGATAAAACATTGTTTTTTAATGGGTAAAAACACCGTGCAAGCGAAACAATGGATTGAAAAATGTTTCCCGGACTCTTGTCCATCAAAAGCAACGATTTGTCGGTGGTTTGCCGAGTTTAAACGTGGTCGTACCGACACAAATGACGCGGAACGCTCGGGTAGACCTGTGGAAGCCGTTACACCGGAAAATGTGAGTGAAGTGACAAAAATTATAATGAAAGATCGTAAAGTGAAGCTCCGTGAGATTGCTGAGATGACACAGATATCATATGGAAGTGTATTTACTATCCTTCATGAAAAATTGAGCATGAAAAAGGTTTTTTCCAAGTGGGTGCCGCGATTGCTTTCGATGGAACAAAAACAGCAACGAGTCGATGATTCAGAAAGCTGTTTATCGCTATTTACTCGCAACAAAAAAGATTTCTTGCGAATAAAAAGAAAAAAAAAAGATTTTGAAAAGCGTTGGAACGATTGTATCACCCTAAAAGGTGATTAACAAAAGGTGTTATGTTGATGAATAAAAAAAAATTTTGCAAAAAAAATGTTGTTTTCAATGTTAGTCTCGGGACGTATTGATCCATGTGTTAGCTTTAATTTTTCTAGCTCAAAACTTTCTCTCCGCCTTTTCCCCTCAAATTCTTCCTACTGTTTTCGCTTCTAAAATTCCAATTCTTCTTTCCGTTTTTGTTCCTGAAATTCCATTTCTTTTTTCCGTTTTTCTCTTGAATGTCCCATTCTTCTTTCCTTTTTCTCTTCTTTAACAAATTCCTCAAACATCTATTTAACGAATTCCTCTTCGTATCCATCACTCTTAAAAATAATATCTTTTTAAGTTATCATCTTCATGTCTTGAGTAATTTTTCAGTTTAATTCTTCAGCCAATCTGATTAAATCCACCTTTTTACCTTTGGCTAAATAAGCCATTTTCTTAAGGGAAGCAAATAAATAAATAAATAACACCAGAAAGCTAATTGACTGAAATAAACCTAAAATGTTGGCCTATCTAAGAATTTACAATATCAAGCTGAAAAGTTTTCCGAAATGTAACTTAGTTTCCTTTTCCAAAAAGTACATAAAAATATTCACATAAATACAATAAAGCATTCATAGAATTCTTATATTTCAAAAACAGAACTACATGACTTTCTTTTAAATTAAAAATTTAAAACGAAATTGGACACCAATTTTAATACCTTAAGTCTACTTTCTGTGATGTTTGTAATTAAATTAAGAGAGAGCATACATTTTCAATAAAAATATCAAAATTAAATTTACATTTGAAAACCAAAACGAAAGTGATTCTTTTTAACAACACAATTTCGGTTCTTAACTAACACACATAAAATAAGAAATGCTGTAAATTCTTAGAATACCACTACGATTTTCACACAAAAATAAAATAACTCTCCAATATTATCTAATATCTCAAAACGAAACTTGTCTAGATTTTTCTTAACAATAGCTATAAAATATTAATGATCTCTACACACACACAATCTTTTCTTCATTAAAATACAGTAATAACACAATATATATATTGTTGATAAATTAGTAGCTTAATACAAAATCAAAACAAAACTATGCTGCATCACAACAAAATTTTCTTTGCAAACTAAAATCATAGAAAATGAATTTTTGATGTAAGGGAAAAAAAACAAACAACACTTATCTTTTTTTTTCTTTTGATGACAAGACCTAATTCCAAAAAAAAAAAAAAAAATTGAACACAGTACTATAAACACTCCTTCAAAACCTTTCTTGAAGACGAAGACATTGGAGCACAGGGAGTACTTTTTTCAGTAAACTAAGTACAGGGAGTGCTTTCTTCAAAACTGAGTGCAGGAGCACTTACATCAGACAAAAGAATAAACATGCAGGGAGGACTTTCTATAAAACGATTAAAGTGCAGGGCGCACTTCTGGTTTCAAATGATTAATTCTGAGTGCAGGATGCATTTCCTTTCCAAACGATTACTTCCAAGTGCAGGGCGCACTTCTATCAAACAAAAAGTTTGCAGGCTTTACTTAAAACAATAACCGAGGATGGTTATATCATCAACATTCTTCGCCGTAAAACGTGTGGCTCTCTGTCTCCACATACCAACACAACTTTTTTTCTCTCAATCGTGATCATATCCCAGCGCTAGCCACCAATAAATTTAAGCTGTGGCGTAGTGATAAATATATCTCGAGGCATCCATTTTAAATCCAAAATCGTTTATTAACAACTTCATATCACGCTCATACAAATACACCAGAATTCATCTTACAGACCTCTGCTCTCGCCAAGGACAACGTCTCGTCTGCGAAACTGTCTGGGAGGGCAGCGTACCAATTTCCGCTGTAGCAGGAGAAATGACGCCAATCAATTGCAGAATATATACATTCTAAGAATTAAGTATCAAAAAATAAACGTACGAACCATGACGTCACAAGTGTGAACATTAAAAAATTAAAAAGTGATCTGGTACGCCAAAACGCCCCACCGAAAATAATAGCCCCTTGGGTGGCTGAAATAATAAAAATAAATGCTATTACAAACTTCATAGTAACGATACAATTTTAAAAAAATATTCAAAAGGAAAATTACGATATGCTTACACTTCTGTGAAAACTTATGGAAGTCTTTTTTGCGTCAAGAAAAGTCAAATTCCATTCCTTTGATTTCCTAAGATTTGCATTGCTACTACAGTGTTCTCGGATTTTCCCTGTATGATTGAATGATAATCTCGGATTCATCTTTTCAAAATCCCCATTCTCTAAGATTTTCCTGTCTCTAGACGTGTTTCTCCGTGATTTAAATTTCACAGGACTGCTAATTCCGCCTGTTGTGACGTTGAAAAAAAGAAAAAAAAAATTTCTTCTGGTAGTTGAGCGTGTTTTGCGTTAAAATGCCTTTTATGTAGTTCTTATAAGTAATCCTGGGAGGTGAAGTACTCGTGTGCTTTTAACCCAAGAATAAAAGGGTCTTAAGTAACAGATGTGAGTATCTTCTTTCAAATACTCAAAATGCAATTCACTCTCGCCTGCGGCGTTACAAATAAATAATACCAGTGAAACTTTTTGTTGTTCCGAAAAATACTTTCTAGCGATTATATTTCGTTTATATTGGCGAAAATGTGGTAACCCTTTTCGAACCCTTCCTAGGAAGAAGTGTTTTCGACAAGCGTCTAAGGTTCGCACTCTAACAAATGCATCAAAAGCTGAATGCAGCTCATACGCTCCTGGCACCATCTATTGCTTAAAGTTAGAACATCAGGTAGGTTACGTTTTTTAAAGTTCCAGCAGTGGCGTGAACTGCTTTTTCTTTGTCTAATGGAGCATAGCATGGATAGAAACATGAAGGTATTAATGATTTTGTGAGTAAAATTTTTGAATTGGTAGTAAAGAGAGGATTGAATAGTGTTAGAGTGACTTATGAGTGTTGAGTGGGATGAGCGATATGATTGGTAGAAGCGAGCGGAGGGTAGGGTCTACCGTGGGTGAGGGGGAGCAAGCGCTCCGCTCTCGCCGGGGCAGGGTAGAGGTAGGTGAGAGGGTAGAACTGCCGAT
>BMAW01018233.1:0-37329 GCA_019974015.1 Nephila pilipes | reverse complement strand
GTAAGTTATTTAAACATTTAAACGACTTAAAATCATTTCACATACTGATCTAGAACTGGTTTGATATTTAGTTTAAATAACTATGCAAGAAATTAACATTATCATAAATAAAATGATAGAAACTATTTTAGAATTCTTCTATGTATTTTCAAAATTATAATAAGAGTTTATTGAAACTATAGAACAGGTGACTTTTATCAATTACAGTTACTATAGGTTTTGAATAAAGGAAATTGTTCTCCCAATATTGGTAAGTCGAATCTGATTATTTCCTTTCAAATGTCAAATGATCACTAATCAGTGAAGAGCCTTTTAAAAATCCCTAAGGTTTAAAGTTCAATCTCAATCAAAAATTAGATTATTAAATTTTAGCCAAGTGCCGCTTCCGAAATATACCTCTACTTCTAATTTCACACAAATAACCAACCAACTATTTCCTTTAGATCGTATGATTATTTATAGTTCTCTTTCGCTGTTTCTTGTTTGAATTATGAGTCTGAAGCTTCAGATTTCCTTTAAAATAAAAATTGATTAGCGCACTTTGCTTTCTAACAAAGCATACTTGAAAGCTCTTGAATGGACTTTCTTAACATTATGAACAGTTATCAAACTTACAAAATTAAGAAAAGTCAGATAAGTAATATTCAACCAAATAGATTTGCTATCTACAATTTTTGAGGAATTTCAAATTTTATATGTCTATTCCAGAAATTATAATTAAGAGAATTCCCTACAAAAAAGTTTCAATGTATACAAGTAATTGATATAAAGTCACTTGACTTTTTTAAAAAAAAAGTTACTCTTGTGAATTAATGTTACATATTGTTAATAATTCTGGTTTAATTTTCTAATGAATTGGGGTTTCAAATGCGCTGATACCCATAAATATGTAACACTTCTCTTGAGCCGTGTGTTAACATTTCCTAGTTTTTTAATATTTTCAGTTGTTAGTTTCAGCTAATAATTTCAAGTTTTCCCGTATGATATAAGAAACTCAAACATTTGTTAAATAATACTAATTTGAATAAAAAAGTGAATATATTGGCTTTTTAATTTTCAAAAATGCTTAAAATGGCTCAAAAGTCTAAGAAATTATTTTTAAGTGAAATGGGTTAATTTTCTACCCAGTCACGAATTAAGAACATTTTAATCAATCATTTCTGATAATTTTTTTATTAATTGTAAAGCAAAATGTGAACATTTTAATTCGTTCAATTTTAATTGAAATATTACAATTCCTTGAGGAGCAATTAGAACAGTGTTAATGGTATCGAAAATGTTCAACATCATAATTTTGATTAGATTTATCATGAGAGTAATAAACAGAAAAACAGTGATTTAATTTTTTAATAAGACTGCATTTAATTTTCCTTATTTTTTAAAGATACATTTAGGTTTTGAACAGAACTTTATGCCATTTTTAACATGCATGTACATTATTAAGCATATATTTAGTTACTTATTTTTATTTGAATATATATATATATATTCTTATAATAATAATTTATCATTAAATTAATATTCTTATAAATCCAAATTTTTAATAATTCCAGGTATTATTTTATAGAGAGATGGACAATTTGTTTTAAAAAAATTAAAAGGAATTGTCAATCCTTATAAAATATTACCTGAAAAGCAATTTTTTAGAAAGAAAAATTTTCTTAATCTTCCTAAATATTTATACATACATTAAGGAAGATTAAACAATGACTAAGTTTTTCTAACATTACCTCACGAGGTAAAAAACATTGAAATTAGATATTCATCAAAAAAAGCGTCTGCCTATTTGTCAGTAATCCCTATTCATTAAAACATTCTCTTGGACAATTGGAAATAAAGTAGTTTTGAAATTTTACTTCTCTTAGTTTTGACAATGATTGATGTGTTTCAAATTACAGATTTTCAAGAGATGTAAGAAAGGTTTTTCTTATTTAACTACTTGACGGCTTTGGTTGTTACTTTTTTTTTGAACATCATTTATTCCTTCTAACAAAGGAAATAATGTTTTTTGAAATAAATGAATAAATAAAAATGTTAAGCTCAAAAGAAAATTTAAAAAACAATAATAACATTTTTCGAAGTTTTAGAACCAGAATGTTAAAAACGTGGTAAAATTATACTTAGGTAAAATGTAATTTGATGCGTCAGAATTTGGGTATAGTTATGAACAATATAAAGATAAAATTTAATTTCTTACCATAGTTAATTTAATAAAACTGATTTATTTCAACTAGATTTAAAATATATAAAATTAACTGTATAAAATTAATTTATGATAAAGCAATAACAGTTACATAACACTTTCGTTATTAGTGCAAAAAATGCAACGGTATTGTAAAATTATTCAAAAGAATTAATTTAAAATATGTTGTACGCCTTGTAATTCTTTCATAATCAAAAATTATTGCTGAATATAAAAATCCCTTTAACTTTATTAAAATTTGAAACTACCTGAAGCTATTTGCAGGATTTTTCTATAATTGTTTATTAAAAGTTTAAACAAAGTTTACATCTCAACTTAAAAATGACTAACATAATGGTACACCAGATCTTAGGAATCAAGTGAAATGCTTACATATCGGTTGAGAATTTCACATGAACAAAACTAAATAGGAAGTTAATAATAAAGTGAAATTTTAGATTTAATAGGGGACTTAGTACCTTTCGAAATCAAAAGTAGAACATTTTGACAAACTTTTTTCAATTCTTCATAAATCAACAATTTTTGCTCATTTAAATATGAAACTTGGCCAGTTTGTGTAATAAAGTTTATAGTTTAAAATATTGGATCAAGTTTTGCTATTAAATTAATATATTTTTGTTATACAACATGAAATATGCGTGCAAAAATTTAAAAAATAAATTAGCTTACGTTACCCACAAGATAACATTTGAAATATGTACAGTAGAACCATAATTCTTATACCAAATTAAAGTTAAATAATGACCTTATTCTGTAAACCTCAAATTTTAAATTTATCTTACATAAAAAAAATTGAAAAATTAAAAAGTTATCAAGTTTGTATTTAGTAACTTTTTTTCATGTATCATGTTATAAAATAAAATCTAATCATTCTATTAACAAAATTGAGGCTCACAGAATAAAGATCTACAAGTACAACACTCATGTAAAACCTTTTTTTAATCCTGTGGGAAAGTGTGAAAATAGCAAACTGAGAAAAAGTGATTTGTTTACATTACATTACATAGAACAAACCACTTAAGACATTTACATTTTTTTGTTGCACAGGGCGTAATAATTGTCGGATTTTGACGCGGTTTGCTTTAAAATGCTCCTAACATTCAACACTATTTTTTGAAAACAAATTTGAAAAATCGAATTTTTGAAGGTGCAAAGGTACTAAGTCCCCTTAGAAAAAAGTGAAACATAAACATTAACGGAATGTTTCCTTTATTACTGTATTAATATAACAAATATGATTCACATTTTTAAGCACTTATGTAAACTGTATAATTTGATATAAATATTGTTTTAAAAAACATTAAATTGTAGTTGCAACAAATAGAAAAAAGGTATTTTCGTAATTTTTAAAGAATGTATAGTCTTAAATATTAAATACTTCATTCAAAAAGGAAAGAATAATGGTGTTGTTCTTGCTGTCATGTTCATGGATAGTGCAGAGTATACTTTGGATAGTCAAAAGACTCGAATTGCAGCTGCTGTCAGATCAGGTGCTTTAGGATTGTTGAGAAATTCTTGTAGGAATAAATAATTGAATGGCTAGTTTAAAAGTAATAATTGTACGTCAAATTCCCGTAAAATGGTTGGAAAGTTAAACATACGCTCAATATGAAGGAAGTATTTGGAAAGCATCTACATTGATGTAGGTTCTTGTGTTATCAGGGGGAATTTAGAGGTATTGGAAAAGGTTAATAATTTTAATTTAATTTTAAGTGTCCTAGCCCGATGTGAATAAGATATGTAAATATTAATTATAATATTTTATATTTTATGATAAAATATAAATATGAAATATAAATTATTTACATGATAAATGGAAACATTTACTAATTATTATAGTCTAAATACCATATACTTCAAGCAGAGCAATAAACGAGTGATCATGACAGTGAACTCAGGACCGGCATTGTTTCAATCGATTCCAAGGTTCAGGCATTAATACCACTAAAGATTTGTAGCGTAGCACGGCTGATTCTAAATTTAGTTAAACTCAAAGTCATTACGTTAGAATAAGGGATAAATTAGGAAAGACGCCCAACTCAAATGTTGTTCCGATCAGTTGATCGTCTCTCAAAATAATTTGGTCTTTCTTCGAAAGCCCTCGCGTTTCTTCTAATGCAAGGATAATAAGCAATCAGTCACTCGTACCAATTAGTTTATATATCCATTAAATTTCATACCTATAAATATTTAGAAGGTAACAGAATCAATGTGCTTGGGTAATAATTTATCGTTTCCTTTAATTTTAATTACATTTAGCTTAAATGCATTCAATTTTCTAATTTATCATTTCCTTCATTTTTAATTTTCCGAATAAGTTTCCTATTGACAATTTCTTGATGTTTCGTCGTCTACTTTAATTCTTATATTTAATTGAATAATTTAATAATAATTATAAAAAAAAGCGCACCTTGAGTGGTTAAATCTGTTCTTTGCAAAACTTTGTTCAGAACTTTTTTTATTCAATTCTTTTTAAATTGGAGAAATATTTAAATTTAAAAATTTGTTAGGTCGAGTCTAACAGACGTCGCTTATCTTGCTTGACTCACTCTGATTCCACTGTCCTGCCCAAATAGTATTCTTTGTTCCCGCAAAGAATACTATTTGGGTAGTGGAATGGATCCTACTAGGAGAAGGGTCTATTGTAGAGAAGTTTTGTATGTCTTCGGTGACAGTTTTGAGGTACGTTTCTTGAAAACGTCTTAGAAATTGAATCCCTTAGTTGCATTTGGCAAAATAGAGATTTCTGCCCATAGCGTTCTTCCTCTGAAGAAAGAAACATGAATATGAATAAAGATTTATTTTCTCAGCGTCCCCATGTAAGACTTCAAACACTTTTACACAATAATAGGTTTTTATTTTATTTGAATAATAGACTTTTCGTCATTAAAAAGGTTTTCTTACATTTACCTCTGCAAACCTCATTAATTTCACAATTTTAAGAATGGTGTAGGGGGGGAGGTAAATTTGTTAAGAAGAGAAACACGGGCGATTTATCGATAGAAATATAATCCTCCAAGCAAGCAGAAAAAATACTGAAAATAAAAAACAATACTGGTGAATTTGATGTCTTCGTCATCCCTCATAACTTATATCAATCGAGTGGTGACATGACAAAAATAGCTTTGATTTACGGTAATGAAAACGAAATACTTGAAATAAATGAGCAAAATGTTTGCAATGTCCGTCGGATGACAATCCAATGTGTTGGTCAAACAACACGAACTAAGCATCTGATCTACAATTTCAACAGCTCGACGCTCCCCAATGCCATGAAAATAGCTTATCTTAACAGGCCGATCAACCCGTACGTGTCCAATTTTTTGCGTTGATTTAAATTTCAAAAAGTTTGATTATTCTATTCCAAATCTCACATGTGTGTGTGTGGTCAATATACCTGTTTCCATTGTTCAATCTCTGGACATCAAAACAGAGCCCATCTATCCGAAATGCACTCTCTTGCCAACTCTCGAAAATTCTCTTGCTGGGGCCATGCAAAATAAAGTACAAACAGTTAAAATAAGACAGACATATTTCTCTTCCCAGAACCTGAGAGATAGAAAATAATAATCGTACCTCCAGAATTAGCAAATCCTATTTGTCCAACAATCATATTACAAGTGAAAATGTCTTTATTTAAGCAAAAGTAGAAAAAAATAAATAAACTCAAATTACGAACGCAGATCCAAAAGCTACTAGTCATGTAATTTCACAGACTGTAGCTTCTATATCCTACCCTCTACAAAAACATTCAACCACCAGTTAAAACTCTGTGATTGCTTGTTAATGTCGTAACAGAAAGCAACACGACGGCTATTCACAAAGGACTTCATAATTTTGAACCTCGGTTAAGTGACGAGGATGACACTTGAGTTGGCCCCTTCCTATCCTAACGTCCACACCACACCAAGGGAGAACATGGCACCTCGAAGAGAGTTAACGTGCATCAGTTCCATTACACGGCGTGTCTTAGTGGCATCGGGGCTCAAATCTACGACTCGACGAAACTCCGGCCGCAACTACATAACCATAACCACAAGGCTACCGCCACCACTACTAAACTCTATCCATACTAAGGAGAAAAATACTAAGCAAACTCAATCTATTAAAAACAATCCACAAATAATACAAAACAGAAGAAGACCACCTTCCAAGAATACCTGTCCATCCGGATCTAAAACTGTTATCATTGTAAAAACCCATACAAATTTGAAGAAACCACGTATAGCTAGAAATAAGATCAACTTTCTGAACATGGAGTTGCATTAAAAGCTTAATGTTAATTATAGAATGAATTCAAAATATTAACATATGATTCTTCTGAATTAGCCAGGATCTGAAGGGTTTATTATTATTATTATTATTCTTTCTTTCTTTTTCCATGGCCACCTCAATTTCTTGAATGGTAGAAAATACATGAAGAAAATATCAGAGTTATAGAATATCAAAAATTGCAGTAGCCCTCCACGAAACCTATTTAACAGATAAAGATATAACCAATATTCACCGGCACAACATAGTCATAAACGACGATATTATCCAGAAAGCGAGTAGGTTTGTCTCTTTCTTGACATCTCATAAATTCTTGTATCTCACATAAATTTGCAAACCACGCTGTAAGCTATTCCGATCGGGATTCAAATCCAAACATTAATACCAGTCTGTATTTTATACCTGCCACCAAACACCCACATTGATATTGCACATATCTACAACCTCATCCATCAACTGCCTTTCTGTGCCTTTATACGAGTATTGCTAGGAGTTTGAATGAACATAACACTATTTAGAGCAATAGAAAAACAACACCAAAAGAACACAAATAGAAAAAATCAATTCAGATAATAATATACTCCTTTTCAACTATAACTAACCAACTTACTTTCATTTAACGACTAGGATATTTTCTTCAATAGATTTGGCAGTTCGTCTCCCTTCCATTTTGTCTAACTGCACTTATACTTTAAAATAGAAATAGTTTTTATTTTTCGATGACACTGACTTTGCACCACTCAAATTCTTTTGATTAAAACATATTTTTATTTTGCATATTACCTTTGATAAACTTTAAAATTATTCTCCCAAATAAATTGATAACATCTTACCTTGTGTTTCATACAGTATGTCATACGAGTATGAGGATTCAGTACGTAAATTGTATAAAACTAACACTTTCTGCAATTTATCCTAAACATTTTAATTATGTCAATAACTTCATAAAAAATAGAGGAATAACATAATTTTTTATTGAATGAATATTATTTTATATACGAAATAAATTTAAAAAATTCCTACTTTTAATGGCACATGTAGCTTTAATAGAGTAACCATTGAGAGCTGCTATCTGTTAAACTACGCCAATACAAATTGGACGTAAATTTTTATGTTAGTTTGAATTTGGCTGCCAGTTGTTGCCAGTTTAAGTTTTTATTACTTTGTCGTCAATTTTTCTCATCTATGAGGCCTGGAATCTTCATTACATACCAAAACCAAGCAATAATCAAAACAATAAATCACTTTTGGTGAATCTGTTCGAATGAAGGCAAAAGTGGTTTCATCAGCCGCAAAGGTTACGGCGATTAATTTTAGGGTGTGAAGAGCATCGGACTCACTGGTATTTTAGAAAACAGAAGCGATCAATTGGACAATAACATTGTTCATTGATCCCTTTTCTTCCCCCCGAACATCATTTTTCTTAAAAACACCCCGCAACATTTCCTATTACTAATATTTCATTTCCTATTCTAAACACGGGGTCTTTTTAATCGCCCTCGGATGAGAAATTGATTCTTTTCAAAATGTAACATATCACAAAAGACTGTTAAAATCTTTTATTTTTCTATATGTTTAGTAATTCGTTAAAACAATTAAAACTTCATTTTACTGAAGTGTTACTAACTTTTACTATTTAAATTAAACCAAAAGGATTTCTAAATAACTGCATAAAACATTGTTTGATTTCTTGTTTATTTAACAAGAACAAATATGAGCAATATTATTTAATTCTTACCGATACTAGATATCTAATTGAATTTTAAGAATTTTCAGATATTAAGCATTCTACATAAGAATCATTTTAAATTCAAATTACATGCCATCTTATCTATGGCATTCATTGGCTCCGAAATAGCTTCTGATGCCCACAAAATTCATTAATGTCAATTTTCAATTTTTTTTATTACGAAAAACTCTCATTTTTGAAAAATATTTTATATTATCAGATAAAATTTTATCGCAATGTTCTGTACATCTCTAGGTATGTTGTGAACCTCAAGCATTTTTTTAAGTATATAACGATTTATTTTAGAGCTATTTTTATTTTAAAAGGTGATACATATTTTTTTTTTCTTTTGTAAAATCATGTAAGTTTTTATATAATTCATTAAGTTTAAGAGATAACTGCATTTTTTTCTGCTTCACAACACGGATATATAAGCATTAAATACATTTTTGAGACAAAAGCGAAATATATTAATTCGAAATTATTATATTAACTTCAGCGTAAATGTCAGTTTTTACTAAATTTTAAGCAAATGTGGCTAAAATTTAAAAAAAAAAGATTCTTTAAAATGAATAATGAATTTACAATTTTATAGACCATTGTAATTAAAAACAAAGGTGTTTCACAAAAAAAAAAAATTTTTTTTTAAAAAAAAAAAAAAAAGTTCTTCAAAGGTAAGCACATACCTTAACAATCCATTATTTTCACAAAAAATGGTCTTTAAATTACAATGCGATTTACTCTGGAGGAATTTTTATAAGAACTATCTACTTTATTGTAAGATAATTACATACCAACAAACGTGCCTCATAGTATATGCACCAAAGCAAATGAAAAAGAGTTATCAATAAAGACAGCTATATATCTAATCCTTCGAAGGCTTATTTGAGTGATATTAGAATGATCTTCTCAATCAACCGAATGTTCTTTTTTCACCAAAATATTTTTCTTTACATCGCTATTCGTGTCCTGAATGAAAAACTTAAGATTAGAAGAGCATTACTGTAAGTTCCAATTTCATCCCAGACGGATTATCTAAAATGCAATCATGTTCTTTTGCTATTTGAGATATTTTTTTGTTCTAGTTAAACTGCTAGTGAAGTTTTTTTTTTTTTTTTTTTTTTTTTTTTTTTTTTTTAATCAGTTGTACAATAGGTTAAATGTGGAATGTCATTAAAACAACCTAGTAAATCACTGAATTTAGTTATTTAAACTACATTAATAAATTTATTTATTTTCCAAGCTTTGTCTCATTTGTCATGAAATAATATTTAAAAATATAGATTTTAGGATTTATACTTAACTTCCTTCTGCTGTTATTTAATATTTCCATTAATATTATTGAAAATAACCTAGCAAAAAATCACTATATATCTATACCTAAGTTTTATGTAATTCTTCATATGAATTCGTGTTTATTATATGTATTTTTCGTATGTTTAACCATTTTTTAATCAATTTGCTTCATAAATCTTTAATTTAAAAACCCGTAATACAAATCTATTGTAACTATTCAAATTGTATTTATAAGAAAAGATATAAATCGTAAGCTTACAATGAGATATCGAAAGAAGAAGAATTAAAAATTGCTCAAATATTTAAATATAAACATTTAGCGTATAAAAAAACATGAAATTAATGAACTTATACAAAATAGCCCTAATTATCTTATTAAAAAAGTATACCAATCGGGATCACACAAAAAATATAATACGTAGAAATAAATGAAAAAAAATATCAGTGTCCTCTTGAAAAAAATTGGGTTACACACAAAAATTATTATTTTCTCTTCGTGCAATCAATTCATCTCTCTTTAGACCTTTCCGGATTTCTACTTCACAATTTAGTTTTTTTTATAGAAAAAGCGCTTTTGTGGTGTATTTCGGAAAATTACTTAATTTCCTAACAGCTAATAGCATTTAAGCTAAAAGAGTTTTAGAAGATTCCTGACAAAAATTCTATTCTTAAACAGGTCTTAAAAATAAAACACCATGTAAAAATGGAAATAAATTACGAAACAGAAAAAACTTACTTAAAAGTACCAGCCATTTACAGAATGATTTAATTCAAAGTAAAACAAATTCTTTTGAATTTTTTCCTTCAACTATCGTGGATGCGGTATCATAGTGGTTATGATCACAGACCCGTAGCCGAAGGTTTATGTCAGAGCAGTCATGTAGCAGGGGCTTATGCATGTTAAATCTGTTACAGTACTAAGTTCTCCCGTTGGCGTGGTGTGAAAATTAGGAAAGGGAGTTACTACTTCATGTGTTATCCTCGTCACTTGATCAAGGTTCAAAATTATGAGGTCCTCCGCCAACAGCCCTCGTGCGTTTTATCTGTGCGACATTAATAAAACCATTCAAACTCAACCATCTCTTTGACTATTAGGGCCGCGGTAGCCTAGTGGTCAAGGTCGTGGACTAGCGGCCGGCGGTTTTCGCTCAGTCGCGGGTTCGATCCTTGGCCGCCAAAGACCCGCCGTGTAGCCGGGGCTGATGCACGTTAAATATGTTCGGGGTCCAAAGTCCTCCCGTTGGCGTGGTGTGGATGTTAGGAGAGGGGGGTGCCAGCTCAGGTGTCGTCCTCGACACTTGACCGTGGTTCAAAATTACGAGGTCCGTCGCCAATAGCCCTCGTGTTGCTTCTAGTGCGACGTTAATAAAAACTGAAACTAAACTCTTTGACTATTATTTCAGGCTACTTTATTATGATGTTTAATCAGAGAACATCACTAACTAAATAACTGAGAATGACGAATTTCAGAATTGCTATATATACATAGAAGTATACAGTGAATAGGAAATGACCATACCAAGTGATGGGAAATAATGACGTGATTAGCGAACACAGGAAGCACAAATTTTGAATTGCTTCAGATATTGGTGCAAGAAGGTTAAATAGGAATTTAGTAGTTGATAGTTAACTCAAATCCAATTTACAAGTGTTTATTCCTGACTGTGATTCAATTTTGGAGTTTGTAAGATAAGTAGAATTTTCAATTTTAATCTATATTTGAAAACGTACTTCAGCAATCGCTCCAGATTTGTAATACTAGTCGAATTTTGAATCATTCTTACGTATTAAATAAACTGCAGTTAAATTTTCTTGAGTGATTATCAATTAATTTTGGATGACTCGGAACTTAAGTAGTGAAATGAGGGTGTCACAAAAATGTTACAATTGTACCCCGTTAACTCACGGCAATCGGGGTACACTTTTATTAAGTAGCGAGCTATAGTATTAATATAAATTGAGCAACAGTTTAAATTACAAAATCGATAAGAATTTTTTCTGTCTTTCGAAATCATTTTTAATTGTTACGAAAATCACTCACACAATAAATTTTGTATGACTCTTAAAATAACTCTTTTTTTTTTTTAATCTTTTGAAATTTAGCTGATAGAAAATGAATAAGCGCACTGCTGATTTCATTCACTTCGAAGGTCTTGAAAGTATTCTCTTACAAAAATTTCACTTTCCCAGAAATATTGATTCGTAACCAACACAAACAATCATATTGAAATAATTAAATAATAAATATTAAAAGGATCGACCTTCTCTTAGTTCCGAATTTTCAAAGAATGCATCTCAAATACAATCTTTAGTTCATCTTCGCTTAGTCAGATTTTTATCACCTCTGTTTTGTGATGAAAGACACAGTATGCACTTTACAATCAGAAAAATTGCAGATTCTGGTTTCGTAAGAGATTCTTACTCTATACCTGAAATTCTTTTATGCTCGTTGTTATGAGCACAAGCAATATTTGACTTATTTTTGCTCATATTCCTAATTTCTCTCATTCCGAGTATAAGTTTGTCATCGCAAATTGGAATTCCATTGCATGTTTATACCATGATATGTGAAATAGGAGAAAAAAATGGTATTTATTTATGCCTTTAAAAGAAAGTATTGACATCTTATTAGAAATATTAATCTGAATCTTAGCCGGAAAAGCCGTTGTAAAACAGAACGTTAGGAGAACCCACGAGTTAATAGAGTCTTTTTGTATGTATAAATATTTTTTTCTCTTTCCTTTCATTTAGAAATAAAATTTTTTATAATTTTATAATTGCGAAACAGACTAATCTATTTAACAATAGAAGTCACTCACTTGATCAAAGATTAAATTTATTTTAATTTCGTTTTGCAAATAATTTCAAAAACTGTACTAATAGAAGCTTCATTTATGAGTTTAAAAAATTAAGCTTATTCTGGACTGAAATCTAAAAATTAAAATTTGCTTAGTGGTAAATTTCTTTTCTATGCTTTTAATTGAAGCTTCTGGGTTGGAACTTATTTCTAACAAAAGGTTTAAAAACAATGCTTATTTCTTTCATTTTGTTAACTCTACAATTCTCTAAATCTGCACATTTCACATTAAAGATTATATACGGCTCAATTATACCAATACATACCAACAAAGCGCATTCATTCTTAAACATAAGCATTCTCTGTCTATGATACCAACAATAAGATATATATTTCTCTGTCAGTTGTGCAGACGAAACTGGAATTATAAACTGGCTAAAATAACTGGAATAATAATGTTCATGATGTATCTCCTCTCCTTTATAAATAAACTTATACTTATTAATTTAAGTAGTGATATATGATATGTTGAAGATATTTATTATGCGCAGATTTTAACTAATTTCGAAAATTATTTTATGTATAATTTTTAATTGTATATATATATATATATATATATATATCAGTGACGTACCCGAGGAAGGCAAAGAACTTTTGCGCCTCACAACACTGTTTAAATGGAAATATTTCAGAATAATTCGGGTTATTATACCCGAATATCCCGAATATAGATGTTCTAAACTTTAAAAGTAATATTTCTCTTTCTTAAATCTTTTGATGAACAAAAAAAAAATTATTCCATCTACATAAGTTCCCAAGTAAAGAATAAAAAATATTTGCTGTCTCCGAATCTTTCCTCTGGGTCAATGGTTAAAGACGAATAGTGTAGGGTGCAACCCTATAGAAATGTTCCTCCCTTTCCCTTTCTCTAAAGAGTTTCCTGGGAGACCTTCTTTTCCTAAATACTTTGTATGAACTGAAATAAAGAATAAGTATAATTTTGTAAGAACTAATAAATATTGATATTTTCATTTCGTTATACTTGCTTCTTTTGAGCCATTTTTTTTAAAAAAAATTATGACTTTTTTTCAACCATTATAAGATTTTTATTAGTTCTTCAATTTCAATGATGTTTGATTCCTCAAATTCTGGTAAGTAGGAATTTTTGTTCTCGTGGTATCGTTATCAATTTCCTTAAATGATCTTTATTTTAATAGTTTTTGTAACTTGATAAAAGTTATATCAATCCTTGAACAGATTTAAATATGAGAAATTTGATTGATATGGCGCATTCTTCAGTTTTTACCAAGAAGTAATTCTAAACTAAAGAAAATGCTTCTTTCAAAGTAAAATGACGATATGCAATCCTCCCTCAGTCAAAATTCATTTCTGGATATTACACTGATATATATATATATATATATATATATATATATATATATATATATATATATATATATATATTCTTCTCTTACTCCTCGGAAGATGCTCTGAGAGAGAAACGTCTGATTAATCAGCCAAATAATATTTTAACTTATAAAATGTTATAAGTTTTTTAATAATTATTCTTACGTATTTCAAAATTCAAGCTAAGTTTGGAAAAAAGAGACGTTTAGCAAAGTTTCCCCCTCTGTTTAACTTACATTCTTCAACAATGGAAATCCATATATACATTCAACAGCTTAGTCTACGGCACATTAAGACATTCTACAGATTACAAATAACTGTTCAAACTAAAATTCCTCATCAGATATATAACAATCCCGGGCTAAATGCAGTCAGTTGTAAACAAATGGAGGAGATCGGACACAATGGCTCCGAATTTTCAATGAATTTAGGATAAATGTCCTGAGAGGAGTTCACCGCGTCATTACTTGGATCTATCTCGAGTCAAAGCTCGTTCTATTTGTCAGATTGATTGATGCAAGCAGAGGAAAGAGCCACAAGATATCTTGTATGATTGTCATAATTCATGGAATGATATCTTTTGTAGACGGAAACAAAAGAATTTTAAGATAAATTGTATGAATGTGTCTTTTAAAAATAGCTTTTTAATATTTTTCTTTACATCCAAAAAAAACCCGGTCTTTTTTCAACGTAATGTATATCTAATGTATCGATCTTTCAACGGTTTTTAACTTTTTTTTCTGATATCTTAATGTCTTCTTTTAAAGGGTATTTTATGTAGAAAAAAATTTTCTGTGTAACTTTAACCTATTATGTTTAAAAAGGTATTCTGTTTGATATTGAAATGAATATAATATATTATTTGAAATTATTAGAAACCGGAATTCAGAGTTCTAAACTTTAGGCATTTTTATATATATATAATAACAATGGATGATGAGATATATGTATTCGATGTAATGCTACTAACACACTTAACATTTTGAAACAATGTATTTCATTGTATTAAGCATACATTATATTCTGTCTTACAAAGAATTAATTTTCATACATATAATAAATTCTATAAAATGAAAAGTATATATACAGTATTTTGGTTAATGAAATTTACATTCGATTTATTTTTTAAATTATTTATTTAATGTATGAAAGAAATATATTATAATAAGTTGTATTAAATGAACTACTACGAAAAAGCAAAATTCTTTCATTTCAAAATTCAAAAACATTTTCAGTTATCAGTTTGCAAATTAAATTTTCACAGAAAGATTATTCTAAATTTTGTTCTATCAAATTTATAATGTGTGTGTGACTAATTCTTTTTTCTGTTAAAAAGTATAAATCATACTTAATCGGAAATTCAAAAGTATTTATAAATAATAAAAAAAAAATTCTTGAGAAGTGAATGAATTTTTTCGAAGTTCTAGCTACATTTTTTGATTATTGATTTAGAATTAAAAATAATTTAAGATCTTTAGAAGTCCCAAGCTGTAACTAGTACTTTAATGATAAAATCACAATAGATGATCTATGATTACAACTAAGCACAATTTGTTAAATATATTTATTTTCCCAACCCACATTGTTAAGAAACGTTACATTTGTTACGCACAAGTTAGAAAAATAATTAACATTTATTTCAGAATTTTGTGTTTAATACTTACATTATAGTTTTTGGATTTATAAAATTATTGAAAAGAAAAGAAATTATTTCTCCGCTGTAGTTTACAAAGAAACAATTTATCAAATGAACAACAAAATGACCATCTTGATATTATGTTGAGGATTATGGAATGATTCTGAAGCCAAACATTTAAATTTAGAAAAAGCTTTTTTTTTTTTTCAATAATAGTATATTCTAAAGTTTCCAAAACTATATTTTCTTAAGATTAATAAAAGATATTTCTTTGTAACAGATGGTTCAAGAAATTTTTAAATAAAGCTAGGAAATGTATCGAATTAGATTAAAAATGATGGAAATGTTTATTGTAAGTACTGGTGCTTTTAGATACATAGCTTAGAAAAATACTAAGAAATCAATCAGCATTCGTGCCCGATTTGATATATTTATAAAACTACACATAAAGTATAATTAAGTACAATATACAAAATCAGTTGTGGACCATCAGGGGTTTAAATGATTTCTCGAAAAATCCATTGCATTCTCAGAGTTAACTCAGATATCACTATATCAGTCAATAATCAAATGTAGTCAGCAACTTCAAATAATATGTTAGAATAAACGCTTTTAAAACAATAAATAGAACCCAGAAAAGGGATATTGTATCATTTTTAATTAGAATGAAAGATATAAGAGCATTTTTCGAATTACAACGCTATTCACTAAACGCAGTATGATTGTGCAATACAATCCAGGGTGAAATCGAAGATTTTGATTCTTATGATAAAATATTGCCTTGTCTCTTGGCTTAAAATATTTTCTCTTTTCACCTAACTCGCATTAACTCTGGAAACAAGCAATTTGTTATTTTCTCTTTAAGACATTGAGCAATTTTTGAGATTAAACCAGTGGTTTCCCAATGGATTATACATAAATAAATTGCGAAATGCACTTGCGAGACATTACGGCAATATAGAAATGAATTCTGATATCCTATTGCGAGAAGTTGTTGCAAAGTAAAAATGAATATATTGACTCATTTTATGACGATGAGCTATTCGTATTCTTCTCTTCACTAACTTTGGGAAAAATTTAATAGTTAAAATTACGTAAGATAACAACTCTTCGCCAACCAAAATGAAACGTGATTAGGTAAATCGAATGAAGATAAGAAATGTAGTCAATTGAATTTTAGGTAATGATAATTTAGAGAAATATAATTTATAGGAAAGGAAAAGGAGATGGAGAAAATTAGCAAGCTGTTAGATGCTGTACATCGGAGTGAAATATCGTAATTAATCATTTATTTGGGAAGTTACTCCTGATTAGAATAATAGGAGTCAGATCTGCTACAGTAGCGAAGTGCTTGAATTCGAATGAGGGTTTTGGTGAGCTAAGACATTATTATTTGAACATAAACAGGATTGATTAAGTTAAAAATGACTCCAAAAGGAATGACCTTGCATATTCTTCGATAAATAATAAAGTGTGTTGTCCTCTTCTTCAATTGAAATTTTGAACTTATTGTTTATTAAATTAGACCTTAAGATGGCTGCAGAGTTAAATACTGAAGGAAATACGCCTTAATTTTACTCTAAAATATATAATATCCTGAATCACTGATAGAAGTTAAGCCATCTTATTACAAAATTCCAATCAAAACAACGTGACTTAGTCTAAATTTTAATTATATATTTTAATATAATAACTAATTCATGTTTAAGAGTTAAGTAACTGTCTTTATGATTTTTCAAATTATTTCTATGAGTTAAACTAACATCACGCTAGCACCACACAACGAACTTCTAGCATCTTTATCTACATATCCTATCACTATAAGCTTACGATTTCGTTCTGTACTCTTCTATTACTTTGAGTAACACTGTTATGGGACTTGATCTCTCTACGCAAGCGCAATGAAATTCACAACAATTCAATTAAAAATTGTTACATACTTATATGTATTTATTCATTTTAATGTATAATGGAATAAAAATAGATATTACAAAATGCTGAATTTTTTCATACACCACGTACAAATAAAGTAACTAACTGTTGAAATGAGAATATATTTTTAGCATTCTACAATAGTTGTTATTACAACAAAATTAATACTTATTGGATGAAAATGAGGTGTATTTTATAATACAAAAATAAGATTTTATTATCAATTAATGTTTTCCAAAACAATTCCTAAATCTATTCAGATAATCTGTACAAATTAATATTCTGAAAGAGCAATTGTAAAAGAATCATATCAAAAATTATTAAAATGCTTTTACAAGATTTGTAAAGAACATGGAATTTATGAAATCATATGTTTTATCTTTTATTCATCGAGATATTTGGTACTATAACTTTTTTCGTTAAAAAACAGAAGAAAACAATTTAATATGCAACAGTTATTTGAAATTCTGTTATTGTCATCGCATCCAAATCATGTATGTTCAATCATAATATAAATATAACATTAGGGAAAAGAAAAAAAACATTAATTTGCTAACAGGAAATCATTATTATCTATTAACTGATGCAAGGAATATTATTTAATAATTACATTACAATTAAATTTTATTTATTTTCTTATTTTGAACACAAAT
Organism: Nephila pilipes; assembly: GCA_019974015.1. NCBI lineage: Eukaryota > Metazoa > Arthropoda > Arachnida > Araneae > Nephilidae > Nephila > Nephila pilipes. The sequence continues at coordinate 19,404 of BMAW01018233.1, read as the reverse complement.
TGCATTAATATAGGTTACAATACTTCATTAATATTGAAATTAGAGGAAGAAACGTTTACTTAAATTTGGTACATTCTATAATTTTGATATCCTAAGAACTTTTTCTTCTGGGCATTAAAATTTGATTTATTTCTGATAAGAATAATTATTGTAGATTCAGATAATAATAATAATAATAATAAATCAAAATCGAAACATGTATTAATTATACATCAGAAAGATACTATACTTTTCAGGCAAAGTTCCGAAAATTTTCTTAAGACTTCTTCAAATTATTTCGAAATTAACATTGTTATTTTCTCACTAAACTTTAAAGGAGCAATTTAGAGAATTTTATTCGAATTAGAAGCATTTGAATAGACAGAACAGTTCTTGTTTAATCAAAAGAGTCAATAAAAGAGTTAGAAACTCAACATTATTAAGTCGCCATTATCTTAGATTTGAAGAACTTACAAAATCCATATATCCAACGAGCTCCATATATTATAATAATGGAATATTATTGGTAATAATATTGGGCTATTATATTGGAATGCAATTTTCATGTTTCATTTTTATAGAAAACTTCCGACGAAGAAAAGAATATCTAAGTGATATTACTAGTACTACCTCATACAGCTTTAATAAAGCCACTAACGAGGTATCTCGAATAGAATTTGTCAGTAAAATTAGGTTAAGAATTTTGTAGACTTTCTAATGAAACTATTCCTACTCATATTTATATATATATTATTTTGCTGGTATTTTTCTATGTTGAGATTAATCTTACTGAAAATTATTGAAATATAGTTTATAATTTTCAAATGTAAAGAGAGGAGGTGCATAAGGTTCTATATTTATTGAACATTTTGTTGCTTTCATTTTAAAAATACAGTAATAAAAATTCATTGAATTTGCAAATTTATTATTAAAAGAAACTAAAGTTTTAGGTATTTGGTCTTAAATTTCATGCATTTATTACCCGCTTTTCAAATGTATTATAATATTTTTTATATCAATATACTTTTACTATTTCGAAATTACAAATAATCTTAAATATACTACTTTCAATGCTAAATTTTCCTTTAAAAACTTTAATATCAGCTTAAAAGTATTGCATGTATTCTAATAATACTATATGTTTAACCCGAAATCTTCTGTTGCAATGCGATGTTATGCGATGTAGTTATTAGAATTTTATAACGGAATTCCATCGATAAGATTCAATTACTTTACAAATTCTTTTATACTAATGACTCATTCAAAATGAAATCAGTGTTAACACATGTTGAAGAAAAAGTTAAATAAAAAGCATAACATTTTAATTCACGATGTTATGGAACAAAAATGGCATTTGCGATTAAAGCGATATTTTTTTTTTTTCATCTCAAACTACATTTTACATTTTGATACTAATCCTACACTATAGTTTACAAGTTTGAAATGATATTTCGTAGTATGTTGTTATCTCTTTTGTCTTCTTCTAAAAGAAGTTTAAACATAAATATTAAAAATTAACGAAAATATATAACATTAGAATAAATTTTAAAAAGTGTTTAAGCACATTTAAAGAGGAGAATTATTCACCGAAACGCAAGCATATATTAATAATTTGTACAGTTAACATTTAACTCTAAAATTGGAATTTCTCTCAAAGACTTACTGTTAGATGATGCAATATGCATTGGTGAAATACAAAGGAATCTCATTAAAGTTAAATATTAAAGTGTTTGATAAATTCATACTCAATGAAGAAAATTACGGTCTGACCTTTGTTTAGTGAAATTAATTTTAAGTTAATTGTTACATTAATACCATTTCAACAATCAAAATTTTTCTTTTGCATTTTTCATTGTTATGCACAATTTATCAAGCAAAAATATATTGTTCATGTGTTATTACGAAACATTTGAACAAGGCAGTATTAAGTCAGAAAATTGATTAATAATATACATAATCAGGATTGTAAACATTTGAATTAAGAATCAAAATATATTATTTTTCAAATTATGTCTTATTACAGAATCAAAAGGAGCTTCAGTGTACAAGAAATGACAAATCATTTCTTAAATATAAATTAAAAATAGTGAAAAACAAAAAATATCAATTAGGAAATCATATTCACTTGCTAAACGGGGAACCTATCTTGAATAAAGACAAAAAATAATCTTTGAAGATGTCATATTTGAAGCTAACATTACTTTTTTAAAGACAATATTCACTGAAATATATAAATTTCCAAATTCCCCGCACATATTGCAGTGGTTTTTTATAAAATTATTAGCATTAAATGAAACCTGTAACGTACGATTATTTCAATCCGACTCGTGTGCCATATTATAATTAAATGTAACTAACTCTAAAAGTCAATAACTTCTCGAAAAACACACAAGTCCAATCTAAGTTAACTATTTATTTTCATCAATTACTGTAATTTACTATTTAATGACTCTCTTTGTACACTATTAGTTAGCCAACCAATTTAAATATTACTGAAGTAATATACACTTACCAAACTTTTCTAGTTGGGGTTACTTTTCTCCCTCAAATAATTTGCTCAGGCAATAAATGTAACTATTCTGGATATTATCGGCCTCTTGTTGCAACTATACTCAGATTTAACCTCACTCTCCCACCTCTAAATTTCATTTTATTTATATATCATCATATCTGAATTACTTCATTTTATTTCCATCTGCATCTAATTAACATAATCACGTTTCATTATGGTTGAGAAGAAATTGTTATTTCATGCAATTAACTTCAAATAAAGACCCCAAGGTTAGTGAAGAGAAAATCTCAAATAACCCAACGTCACAAGCTACAATATTGTTTTCGAGAAAATACTTTTTATTATGTTAATTTAAATTTAGATACATTTTACCTATATTTTTTATCATGTTAATTTATATTTAGATACATTTTACTTATATTTTTATCATGTTAATTTAAATTTAGATGCATTTAAGTCACACTTGTTACAAAGAGAAATTATTTTGCTACCAGAGTATCTGAATTATTATACTATTTCCTAAGAAACAAACAAATATAAATTTTAAATTTCAATGAGTCAGCTTATTAATTCTGCAATTTAGAGAAATACTGTAGCAGAAAGTATCCAAGACAAAGAATTTTTTTAAGTTTGACTAGACATTTTGTTGGAAAAGAAATGTCGTAATGTAAAATTTCAAATCCCGTTTAAAACTTACAGTAATACAAAAAGTGTCGATTTTTATATACAATAACAAGACAAAGCGGTACTTTTCCATTTCGCCGCGCAGGCAATAAAGTTGCCAAAAATGATATAGACGACTCTAAAAGGAATATCTTTTTTATGTGTATACCAACTAAGTCTGCTTGGCGAGATTTGTGAGAGCGAAACGGAGAAATACCGACAAAGCGTTCACTGTCTAATTTAAAAATCAGATACGATGAAAATTGACAAATTTCAATCAGTAAGTAAAGAAAAGAATGTAATTTGTTTTTTAAAAAAAGCATATTTTATTAAATTTTATAACCCTCTTCGTTTGTTTTTAAATCAATACTTCACGACTTTTAGTTTATTGTACTTTTTAAAGCCTTGTCTGTAGTTACATTTATTCATCTACATAAATATATTTACTGTCACAATGGTATAATTCCAATGTGACAGTATTAATTTCGATCAGGAGACATAAAAATTATTGCAAGGCAATGAATTATGTTTGTCTTAAATGCATAGAATTCCCAGAGAATAAAAATAAGATGGTGAGGTTTCCTCGTATATTGAGGATTCTAGCTGCTGACAAACATACATCTAAAAGAATTGAGTCAAGGAGAAATTCGTTATCAACAGGAAAAAAGTTACAGTTATGAATACTCGTATCAATCCTGAAATATGAATAATGCGGATGTCGCTGTTTCTTGTTGCAGAAAAGGAATAATAATAATAGAAGTAACACAAACATGTTTGGTCTCTATAAATTATAGTTTTGATTAATTTTGGTATGAAATTAAATGCATTTAACGATATAACGAGACCCAAAATGTTTACGTTCCTATTTAACGATATAAATTGGAACGTAAACGTCGTGGGTCATGGTTCACTCAATATAATCGAAGCTTGAAAGAAAATCCAATAAGCCTCATTATAATGGCTACAGGAGTAAAGAGAATGATGATAGGTACGCCAGAGTGCAAATACAAACATTTAAAATAAAATTAGATATAGTTTAGATATTTTTTTCATAGAAAATTAATTAGGATCAATTTTAGACCTGGGAGGGGTTTTTTTCTTCCGATTATGAAATGAATTGGAAAATTTCTAATCATAATTCCTTTCATGATTACTGAACTATGAAATTCATACTCCAAGGGCCCAGGGATAGAATAATTAGATAAGTAATTAAAAATAAAAAGAAGTTCTTCTTTATCATAGCAACTGTTTTACATTCACTTAGTTACAGAAGTAGAACAGATGTAAGCTTCTACAGAAGTAAACAGAAGACAACTAAAATATTAACCAGGTAAAATATGATACAAGTTATAACTAAAAATATAATTAATATCTTATCCTAAATCCAAATATATGCTTATAAAATAGTTAAAAAAAGTAATACAAAAATAAATCTGCGATTCACATATAAACTAAACAGTAAAATATTTTGAAATATATAAGTCAAAGAAACCTTCAAGAAAAAAAATTAGAATAACATTTGATGCTCATGCTGCAAGCTTAGTTTATAAAAATATAGAATAAAAGAATTTATTTGAACCTTTGGAGTAAGAATTTCTTCATTGGCTCAATTTCGTTAATCTTTCCATCAATATGTATTCCTAATTACTTCCAAATGGAGTCAAATATATAAAAATTACAAGATGTATTTAATTTCATATGTTAATCTATTTACAGATGCCAACTTCTATAAATGTATATGAGTTTACTAAAAGATGTAGAAATCAAATTAATAGAATAAATCATAGTAAAAGGCTAAAACAAATAGAAAATATAGCAATTCTCACACAATCACAGCTATTCATACTATAAAGTTATGTTTACGAGGGCAGGAAAGGAAAAATGAGGAATAATACTTCATCGTATCTTGCAAGTTCCTAAGTCTTCTGCGTATTTAATTTATCGTCATACGCTTATTTTTGTATTGTTATTGTCTTTAATTTATTAAGGAAAGCATTATTCTAGTCCAGAAAAAACTTCATGGCTTACCATCATCCCTTTTACAACTCCAAGAAAACAAAATTCTATCATTGTTGCTTTGCAATGGCTTGGAAACCGATTATATTGATCTCCTTTTCCGAAATTTGCTTATTGATGCAGAACTAAAATTTAGACTGTTGCAACATCACGTTTATTTATTTTTATTTCAATAATGCATATTTTATCAAAAACTTTCAGTCAACTCCATTACTTTTAACGACTTTCTTTTTAATAAAAATAATACCTATATAAAAATGGATATCATTGAAAAAATTGGGGTAAAGGCATTGAGTCATGTCTGCTCAATTTTTTAATGATTTTATTTTTAAGAGAATGAATGAAATCCCTGAAATCTAAATCACATTGGTTAAAATCCAAATTTTAATTCAGTATTCTGTGTAAAACGGACAAAATGAAGTTGGTACAGACCCCTCAATGTTTATTTTATTCCACTAAAAATACAATTTTGTGAATCTTATTTTATTGTTTATTTCATCGCTATCGGGTCGTCACATTCGAAGTAAACAAGCTTCAAAAGAACTACAGTAAATTCCAACTTAAGACAGCAAAGTAATGGAACCAAATGATAATGCAAAAAAGGAGTCAAATTATTAAATTAAGTATACAGAAAGTAAAACTAAAGCTGAAAATAAATTATTAAATTAAGTATACAGAAAGTAAAACTAAAGCTGAAAATAAATTATTAAAATTTATAGTAACTTCTGTTCAGGTATTAAAATTAAAGCAAAAGATAAATTACTAAAATAATTATATCCTAAGAGGAACATAACTTTTATTGCCAAAAAAATGAAAAAAGAAAATAAATATTTGCATTTTGATATTTTCAGAACATCAGTATTTAAAACTAAAGAATATTTTATATCAGAATCAAAAAAAAATTTTAATTGAATATATCCAAGGCATAAAAACAATAAATCAAATTATATAAAAACACCTTTCAGAGAATATCTTAAACACGATTAAAGTGTCAAAAAAAAGTATTCAATTTTAATTGTATGACATTTCTAAAAAATGTTCAAAGTTTATTGGCTCTGAAGAGGGATTTGAATTTTCTTTAACGGTGTACAAGCCATTTCATTGTCCTTCAAAAAATGCCTTTTTCTCAACTTTTTATTTTTCATGACAATCAAGCATCTAAAATGCTTAGGCTTTATTTTTAGTCATAATAAAATTTTAAAAAATTTCAGGCTATTTTGCATAAAATGTTTAATAAATTAGGGCTTGGGATAAAGATATAGATGCATGTTTATTTTTAAACTATCCACAAAAAGAAATATACCTGTTTTTTCGTGTCTGATAGAATAAAAATTTGTTAAACTACAAATAATGCAAGCTTATGCACAAACCATAAACTGAATCGTAAGAAATGCTTCTAAGAAAGTGAGAAAAAAATTGCTTAAAATATTAAAACTTGTCAAAGTAGTAAAAATTTTAATTATTGAAACATTTTCAAAAAAATAACATTTTAAGTTTTTTTCCTACATTTACTTTTCTACTACATAGCGATTACATAAACTCTCTCTCTCTCTCTCTCTTCTCTCTCTCTCTCTTTATCATTTTTAAAAATAAAAAAAGGTTTTTTTTTTGTTTTTGTTTGTTCATATGGTATCATGGATTTTCATTAATAAATGTCAACTCTTAATTTAATATCATTTAATTTCAACATATGAATTGTCCATGATGAGTTTAAGGCGTTAGAACATTTTCTTTCTCTATTCCATATATGAGATTTGAACTTTTTCCTTTGATTTTACTTATGGAACAATTTATTTCTATTATTTACTCTTTGATCTGAAATCTATTGAATGAAAAGTTCTTCTGATTATTATTTAGTTAATAAAAGAAAAATAACAATTATAGTTAAATCAAAAGTAATATTTCTTTGAAAACTTTTTTTTCCTTTCTCTCTCTTTTTAGATTTAAAAAAATCATTAGCAGAGATACATTAGTCATATTGTTATTACTGAAGAGACTATCAAAAATATCTAAATAATTAATTTTACAGTAATTTTCAACATTTAATCATGTGTAAATACGCAAAGCTGATATATATTATTAATAATTATTCGTCTCTAATATGTCTTCCATGAAAACTTCATGTTGGCTATGTTTTCATATTTAAAGCTAAAAAAGTACATGAGATGAAAGAATCTCTAGATCATTCAGCTGCTGCATGAACGAATTCTATTAAGTTTTAATTTAATTATAATTTCAAAACTTAATCTTTGTAACCATCTCACGTTTAAAAATACTTGCATGCAATATCAATTTATGGCTCACATTACGATTCTAAATGATGATCACCATTTCAAATAATCGTAATTGCTCGAAAGGCAAATTTAACATTTGGAGAATTGGTAATATTAATGAAACATTCTACATTTAATTTATTTTCGCAATTTTTTATAATGAATATTATGGGATTTTTTTCTAGTATCGACATTTCTGAGGCCACATATAGCAAACTATTATTTCTTTGGGACCACAGTCTAAGAAATCGGAAGAATAACTAATTAAAGCTTTATTAATAGCCGTGTTAGCCTTCATTGAAATTGAAATAATTTTTTATTGGAAAATTTATCTAAACATTATACATGTTCAACTTGTATTGGCGTTCCTTCATTGTTTAATTCTACATAAATCACAAAACTCAATTAAATTAATCAATAAAGGTCCATTTCTAATTGGTTTGGTTTAGTTTTATTATTGTCGTACAAAAAAACAACACGAGGGCTATTGGCGATGGACCCCGTAATTTTCAGCCTCTGTCAAGTGACGAGGATGACACCTGATCTGGCAACCCCCTTCTTTTAACCAATTCAAATTAAAAATACGCTAAAAAAAGAAACAACAAAGTTAATTAACTCTCTTCATAGAAAATGTAAGGTAGCTCTATCTCGAATCGCTCTAAACTCACTTTTATCCTAGCTTAGAATTAAACAATAAAGACTTAGCTTATCAACTCACTTGCTTCGAGTAAAACACTTCTCTAACAGAAATGATTCGACTCCTATTATTATAACTAGGAGTCATTTAACCTATTGTACTTAAACGATTAGTTACAATGATTCATTTCAATTACCGTACAAAAATCAAGCAACTTCTTTTTATCATGTCTCCCTTCACTTTCTTTTCAATTCTATTTCGCTTACGTATCATTTACATTTATTCAATTCATTACATTTCTTATCTGCATCTAATTTACCTAGATAATGCTTCATTTGGTTGGTAAGTGGTAAAATCTTATGTGATTAAAATTACAAGAAGTCCCCAAAGTTAGTGAAGCCAACGTTACAAACTAACCTCTAAAATATTTTTAACATGATAACTCTATATTAACCAATAATAATATTTCTTATGTACATACTGAAAAATAGACATTAAATCTTTATCAAAATTTATTTTCATACCGAGGAAACTCTCGTGCACAAACTAAGGTTTGGAACATTTTTCGGGACCCCAGAATTCATATGCAAGGTTACATATTCGTGATCTAGTACCTACTGAAACGAAACCTGTCAAATATATTAAGGTGAGTGAGTGAAACTTTAGAAGGGAAGCAAAATATATGAAGGCGTAGGAGTCTGGCATGGGATGATATGATTTTATAGTGAATTCCGTAAAAGGTTCATGACATATTGAAGAACATATGTATCTGTCCATGCTGACTTCGAAGATGCCTTTCCATTTATATGAAATGTTTTATTGCGAATATTTATGTGAAGATCCTAGGTTACATTTGAAGTGGTAGTTCAACTTCGTCGAACCCTTGATGTTTCAACGCGAAATGACTTTACGATGTTTATAATCTCCTTTTTTACATCTATATTATCGAGCAATATTCTGAATCTACATTGTTAACTTAATGTAAGTTCAATAGAAGTACCCTTTTCACAAAAGTGTAGCTAACAAATAAAAAGATTAAGCCCTGTATCACTCTAAAAGTAGAACTTTGGTGTAAATTAATTAGAAATTAAAAGTTCAAGAGATGAGTCGGTGTTGAAAAATATTTGGTGTTATTGATCTTTGTAAAAGCAGCATTTTCTTTGAAAGGTAAAGTGTCACTTTGTTGGAATAACGTACAATGTAAAAACTGAAGAATTGAAATAATTCTCTTTCGAATTAAAATGAAAACAATTCCCAAAGTGAGTATTAGTGAGTATTTGAAACTTTTGCAAGAAATGGTAATTATGGTATTACTTTACGATCCATAATGGAGTAAATAATATTGTGTCAAATAAGGTACAATTTAATATTAAAGATTAGGATATCGTCCTTTTGACATTAACAGGTTAATGGAATACTACAGAAAGTTGTAAAACTGGGCACCAAAGCGTTGAATTCAGTTGAATTTAGACTATTATCTTATGACGTTACAAAAAGTTACTTAAGTTACAAAAAAAAGTTACAATTATGAAATTAAGAAATTGCTCTTTTTTAACATCCGATTGATTATTTATTAACGGAGCACTTTGAAGCAGCACGAGGGCTATTGGCGACGAACCTCATACCTCCAACCTCAGTCAAGTAACGAGGACAACACCTGAGCTAGCACCTCCATCTCCAAACCTCTACACCACTTCAATGGGTCGTTTCAATCCTAGATAGATTTACATCAAGCAGTGAGTCTCAAACGGCATTGAGGGCTTAAGTCTACGATTCGACGTAAGCAATGCCACCCACGAATACAGCACCGTAACCACTAGGCTACCACTGCCACTTAATATCCGATTCTGACTTCTGTATTAGATTGGTTTTAACACTTCTCTTATTTCTATTTTAATTGAGTAATATTATGATGTGTGTAATGTATATAATCATCTTTATTTCTTCGCCCATACTTTTATGCTAGATAGAATTAGATATTTAAAAGTTAAATTTATGGTATGGGCTCTATCACATGACTTTCCTTTCTTCTAACACCTTGCGGTATTTTTAAGGCGTTGTTTAAATTCAAAGTTCCTCCAAATAAGTGAAATTTGACTTTCATAAATTGAATAGGATTTATTAATTGTAATACAAATAGTTGAGTAAATACATATATAGGCTGTAAAGCTTATGGAGGTTTGTAGCTTAATGAGTAATAAAGATGTTAAGCAGAAACTAACGATTAATCCATTAGTATTCAACCTGTGTTGAATAAGAAGTCTTTAGAGTAATTTCAGATCCATCTGAACATGGTTAGTTACTCAAACCCTCAACTTAAATTAGTCTAAGACGTTGCACTCGAATATGTAAGTAAGCAAAGGATTAATTTATTATTTTAGTCGTTAAATGAGATGCGTGTACTAATTACTACCACAGATAAAGAAGGTTAGTGATCAATATAGGTTATTTGTTGTTGTGAATAAAAGGGCTTAGTTATTTTTGCTGTGTGAATTTTGATCAATTGAACTATTATTTAGTGACTATATAAATGAGATTTATTGTGGAAAATGAGGTAAATAATAAAGGGTGCTATGAGATAAAAATAAATAGTTTAAATTTAACGAACATAAGCGGACGACTATATAAAAACCTAAGAACTTATATAAATATTAGATTATTTCTTAATATGAAAAAAAGGTTTCCAATACGGTATTTATTTGGTATTTAATATTATGCAATGGCAATCTTAAAAAATGCAGTTTTATTTTCAAGTTCTTACTAATAATTAACTATTTAAAACTGGGAACAAGGATCACTGTCTTTACTATATCGAAACAGTTTGTATCATATAAAACAAGATTTCAACATCTAAAACCTAAAATATGTATTGAAGAATGTTATGTCAGTGATCAAAAGATTACTGTCAAGTTTTGAATCAACATATTTATACCCACAATGTATTCCTATTACTCTCTTTATTGTAAGAATTACCACTGATTGATTTAGTTTATGCGCAAGAGTTACGTAATGGGTAAAAATCTCAAAAAACATTTAGATAGTTAATTTTGAATAATAATTGTGCTCCATGCTTTGCAACAAGTCCGATAAAACCTTTGATTAGAAATAGCATAATTTTCTTAGCTTTACTATTAACAAAGGAAACCTAAATTAACAGTTTATGGAGCATTTAAAGAAAAGAATATAAGAAACCAATGGTCATCACTTTCTATTTTAAACATAGAGTGTACTTAAAAACAAATTCAAATGCATATATTTCCGACATAGAAAATTCAACACCATGAAGATTCTGTCGCATAAATATGCAAATTTCGAAATATACGCAGTTAAACAGCTTATGCAGATTATCAAAAATGCAAGTTGATCACGTAGTTGAAGTGCGTGATAAAAAGGAAGGAAAAGGCAGAAGCTCTTCTTTGACTCCAGGGAATAAAGATTTTTGAGAAATTCTACGTTCCATAAGACACGAATGGAATGCGAGATGTCTGAAAGGCACCTAAGGCAGTTCTGGCTAACCTATAATTTAACTGACGTTCAAATTTACGTGCAACTGGTTGGTTTGACCGTCATATAGAGGCTTAATTGAACGTAGATGTGTCTACTGAATGCAGAATTTGGATAAGAGGGATCGGAGAATGAAATGTGAATCGCCTCGAAAGACTAGGTCTACTTCGAAGTAAAACATAAGAATCAACGCATCTGAAAAAATGAGGTAGCGGCACAGCAAAAAACTACTCTTGATATTCTGTGGAATTCACAGATAACTTTGAACAGATAAAATCTGAAGAACAGTTTCACGAGGACTGGCTGAAAGAGCCTTAATGGAAGCCGTCCCTTACGAAAATTGCTATTTACGTCAACTCCCCGACATGAAAGATTATGATGATGTCGAGGCCATGGCTCTTAAACGATCGAATGACACAATGTAGCGTTCAGCGATTATGTTTTTCTGATTATAGATACTGGGTAAGACTCTAATGATGTTGAGGAAATAGAGACAAACTCACCACCCCATAACACTCATCATCATGTATAATGGTTCGGAGAGCTGACATATACCCTTCCGTTGCTCCCCACAATCACATTTATGGTACTAGGATAAAATAATTAAGTGTTGCTACCAATTATGCTGCATTATATTAAGTGAATACAAAAAGGAATTTTCCAGCAGAACCTTACGCGACCATACACAGTATTCAACAGCCAACAAAAGTTGCAACATATCCATTTGCTTTTTTTTAGACTGTAATGCATCCTGATCTCTTATCGATAGTGTATAACTGGATCGTGAATGGTACTAATTTGCTTGACCTACCACAATTTTAATCGAAGGATAAACCATGAAGGATGGTTGAGAGCAAATGAACTACCATCCTTCAGGATGCTATTTGTAGACTAATTGCAGCTCTTCCTCGTATGGTTGATATTTGAATAGCGACGAGAGATAGTCCTTCTTAATATTAATCTCCCTGTATTTTCATTGATGGGTAAACATTATCTCCTTGCAAATAGAATCACATCTATTCTACATTGTATTATTTGCTTTTATACCAATTTTCTTCACATTATACCAATTTTTTGATGTTGTGGCATTTTCAGCGTTGTATAGTGTGACCTACTTCTAACCTAGGGTTCTTGGAGGATTAACTTCTCATCATTTTTAATGTGAGCGTTCCATTTATAATTAAAAGTTTACCTTTTGGCATGGACAGTTTGTTACCGAGAGTTCTATTGTCATCGGGGAATTCAATGCCAAACATTCAAATGGGGGATGTTCTTAAAAATTCAAGAGCCAATGAACTCCTGCAGAGGATTGATGAGGGTGGGTTTATTATTCGAAATAATGGAGTTCCTACTTATTCATCTTATAATTATAACACTACAGAAGTCCTAGATATTTCTATCATCAGCCTCAATCTTTTTTCTGGGCGTTAATGGACAATTTTGGAGAATATCGGAAGTGACTATCTTCCTATCGTGATTCATTTGATTAAGCGACGACGCATGGTTAATGTTCAAAAATGTTAGAACCTCAATAGAGAAGACTGAGGCGAGAAGGGCTCTGTTCTTTATATATCTGGTGATGATGAAGTCAAGATGAAGCCTTATATTGAAAATCTTGATTCTGATTGGCTTATCCGAAATTGATTATAATTAGCGCTGCAAAACACATTGCAAATTTGTGAATAATATCGACTCCGTTCATTTCAATTCGGCTAGAAATTAAATGAAATAAATTCTGGAATCAAACGTAATTTCTCAAAGATTAAGGAAATAAGTGGATAGAAATTTATTTCAATCTTGATCTGAGATCATCTGATGGTAAATGTGGAAATTGATAAAAAGAGAATAAGCAGAAAGAAGCCGCATGTAAAAAAATGTTACATGTTTCGAAACAGACGAGCATATCGCCCAAGATGAACAGCAAGCTACGTATCTACCTGTTTTAAGGGGACTTAGTACCTTACGAAATCAAAAGTAGAACATTTCGACAAACTTTTTTCGATTCTTCATAAAACAACAATTTTTGCTCATTTCAGTATGAAACTTTGCCAGTTTGTGTAATAAAGTGCATAGTTTAAAATATTGGGTCAAGTTTTGCTATTAAATTAATATATTTTCTTATACAACAGGAAATATGCAAACAAAAATTTGAAAAATAAATTAGCTTACCTTACGTTACCCACAAGATAACTTTTGAAAGATGTGCAGTAGAACCATAATTCTTATACCAAATTAAAGCTAAATAATGACCTTATTCTGTAAACCTGAAATTTTAAATTTACCTTACATTAAAAAAAATTGAAAAATTAAAAAAGTTATCAAGTTTGTATTTAGTAACTTTTTTTTCATGTATCATGTTATAAAATAAAATCTAATCATCCTATTAACAAAATTGAGGTTCACAGAATAAAAATTTACAAGTACAACACTCACGTAAAATTTGAAAGCTCTGCATGCAAAAGATTTTTTTTAATCCTGTTGGAAAGTGTGAAAATAGCAAATTGAGAAAAAGAAGTTTGTTTTCATTGCATTACATAGAACAAGCCACTTTAGGCATTTACATTTTTTGTTGCACAGGGCGTAATAATTGTTGGATTTTAACGCGGTTTGTTTTAAAATGCTCCTAACATTCAGTACTATGTTTTAAAATCAAATTTGAAAAATCGAATTTTTGAAGGTGCAAAGGTACTAAGTCTCCTTAAATTACCAGAAAATTGTTTAAATGGATTTATCTATTGGAAACAAACGCGTAAAGAAAAAATCCAGTATTTTTTCGCGTGGCTGTTGTAGCTCACAAGGTGAAATTCCCGACTTTAAGAGGGAATTTCACGAATTTAATCTTCTGGATCTGATTTCTTTGACGGGAAGCAGTTAAACCACATTAGCCAGGTTGAGAGATCAACTTTTGGACATAACAAATAAATCTAGAAATTTTATACGGTTCGCCCGAGGATAGAAAAAGGCGACTATTTCCGTATATAAAACCATACAATGAAACTAGCTCATATGAGAGCTCTAATATGTATTGTTTGTAAAGTCATGGAGAAAATTATTTTGCAAAGACATCTTTTACCTGAACACTCACCATTCTTCTGCCGTAGAAGTTATTAGGTTTTAGAGAACGGAACAGCTCCACTGATCAAATGTTTACTTTAGTCTGATAATTAAAACACCCACGATACTCGTATGTAAAATCTTCTATTCATGCAGTGATGGCCCCCTTTGACTTACTTGGGACTTTTTATAATGTTTTAAAAAAGCTACTTATCATCAAATTCGATAAGACTTTTTGGAATTGGAGACAAAGTCTTATCTGAATATTTGATTTTTGTATAAGAAAGATTTTTCAGATTAGGTTTAGTAATTCCTTGCTGCTTGTTTTGAGCTATATCAGGTTAACTCACCAAGCCCTAATCGTGAGTCAGCTCATTCTTCCTTGCTTATCTTTAGAATCAAAAAGGTTCTTTCTAAGAGGACTGAAGTGGTTTTGTTTACGGATAATATTGTTTTGTATGATTCAGGCACTGACATAAAGAGACTAGATATTAACATTAATATTTTTTATGGCATGGGAAACTGCTGAAATCCTCAAACTGAGCTATAATACTTCAAAATTTGTTGTTGATTTCTTCACACAAATGGAAAATTATATAATAATTTACCTAGTGAATTCACGAATCATCAGCTTCTTGCAGAGAAAAATCACTCAAAATGGGCTTTGAAACGGATATTGAAGTAACTGGCAACAAGCACTAGTGCTGAAACTAGTGCTGAAAATCTTAGTACGCCTCAAACATTTAAAATAAATACTTGGACGTAATTGAAAAGCTGATACTATCACACCTATAAATAGTAACTGTTATGAAGTATGGCTCTCTTTTCACTCTATTAATATACTTCTAACTCAAATCTACAGAAACTCGAAAGAGTACAATTAAGTCCAGCTCATCTTATTACTGGTCTCCTTAATAGTTATCCGAATGGAATTGATCTTTATGAAGATGACATGTAACCGTTTATTACAAGGAAAAGTTCCAGTATAGAAAAAAATTCTAATAAACTTTGAAGTCTTGGACTTCTAAATCGAAAAACTTTCCTAATGGACAGGTGCAATAATCGAAGGTTAAAGAGAAACAGTACGTTCAGTCAGGTAAGTTTTAGGGATTTGATCTACTGTTCTGTGGAACAACACCATCTATCACTGTGCATTGATCAAGTGGAAGGAACATTCGTTCGTGTGATTTTTATACACAATTGAATAAGAAATCCGATATACCTGTTTATTTAAGGCAAATCATTCAGGAAAGAATTAATGACAACCCCGTAGACGCCTTAAAATTCACTTTTATTGAAGCAAGAATTACTGAGATTTTTCAGGTAATGAAATCTACATTAAATTAAATAAGTTTTTTACAGATTTAGAAAACGGGTATTAAATATTAACTTTTTCGTAGCGAATTAGTATACATAAATATGGATTTCAGTTCGATGCTATCACTCCCTGATAAGAAAGTAATTTGAATTTTATCAGACAGCTTAAGCTCCATTCAACATTTATTTAATTGGCTCAGAATACCAGACAACACGAGAATGGTTATTTTAAATAAGTTGAAATAGTGTTTTTCGTCTTTATAGATTCATCTACTATGGATTCCTTCTCATGCAGACCTCGCAGTAAACAGTGCTGCAGACACAGTGGCTAAAAAAGGTTAGTGTGAGTTATCAGTTCTCTCTATTCCTCTAATGTTTATTGAACTATATTATAAATTTAAAGGTAAAGATAGAACCATCTGGGCAACTCCAGTATCAGTGGTATGATGGTATTCCGTTTTGGGAGGTTCACTGTCATTTTAGAGTAGCTGCCAGGAGCAAACCACTTTGACTCACTTCTTCTGTGGAAACTTTAGGTTTTTGACAAATTCCAATAAAACTTAGTCTTTTACAACCTACTTCTAGAGTAGCATTAACCAGGACTCTGATACTTCAATCCTCGATTGCTTAAAGGTTTCCAAACAAGATCTATTTTAAAACCCATTACTTGTTTTCGATTTTCTTAGAGTGTATAATCATGGAAGTCTAGTTCCGTTAGTCTTTGGAGACTAACAGCAACATCAGAAAATATTGTAACCATCACAGAAAATATTAGGAACACTAAATAATTATATCTAAAAAAAGGCTTTACGGTAATAAAAATGAATAACATAACTGAATAACTAGATTTTAAAAAGCCTTTAATGATCATAAAAATATTAAGGAAACCTTATAAGTAAAACCAAAACAAGATCTTACGATCATAAAAATATAAAAAGACATGAAAACTAATCAGTGAACTTTTATTGTCTTTGAAAGAAATATAATAGGGGAATAATAATAATATAGGGAAATTTCCCTGACATATAAAATATGTGAAACAGAAATTATATAATAAGGGTTTCTAAGCAATATATGTAGCAAATATAATTAATTATATTAGAAGGAAATTATAAGAAATAATCAATAATTATATGTAAAATACAGAATAAAATGAGTAAATCAATTTCATTTTATTTTATTTTGAGAGGTTCTATATATTGTTTTATTTCAACTCAGTCAACAAATTAGTCCTTAAAATCAATATTTAAAATTGTAAGGGAACATTTTATAGAATAAATAATAAATGCGTTTAAAAATAATCAAAGCTTCAAGTATAAATATTAATTTGAAAATTATGAACATTATTTCTACTGGGGGAAATTCCAGGCTATCAAAGGCAATTTAAGAAGCATTTTAAGACGAAAATGAAGATTATTACACAAGTCCACCTAAGAAATCACTTTAAATTGAAACACGCTTTCCTCATACATTAATGTTCCTTCTACATTACCCAATAATCATTTTTAAATGAGGTAATATTCGTAAAAGAGTAAAGGATTCTCTCTACTTAAAAAAAAATTATTCTCAGAATAATATTTTCTGTTCAGAAGAATCACTGGAGCAGTGAATAACATAATAAAGGGTTATTCAAAGGTCGATATAATAATCAAAAACTTTTTTTGCATGTGGCTTTCTAAAATTTCAATTACATCCAATAATGCATGTCAGAATATAAGAAAATGGAAGCTTGTACTTAAAGTTAGTTAATTTAATTAAATTTCATATCTGTTATGTTCCATATACATATATATATATATGAAAGGAGTGTATATTTTTCCCTCTAAGAACTGGTGTTTGATAACGTTAAGTGTAGCTAATTATTTTCAATTAGCCTTCTTACAGTATTGATGGATATTTTAATGTAATGAAAATACATTTTGGGGTAAAAGGCACAAATTAAAACATTTGCAGTTCAAGAGTTGCAAATGTAGTGTTTGCGTACAACCAACACAAAGAATATCATCACATTATTAAAACGATACTATGGCGAAATATAAAAGTTTATTTTTTGAGAAAAAAATCTGTAAATAATTAAAAATATCTATTGAATCCATTTGTGAACATATAAATTTTTGTTACCACACAATCATAATTTCTGAATCACCAAAAATTTCTTTCATACGTATGTCTGAAACCTATGAAATAAATATATTATTAACATTACTTTGCAAAGAAGGCGTACTTAAAAGATGTTACGTTTCAACTTAGAGGCCCGTTGCTTGAAAAAAATTAATATTTATTATTATTTTTTTAAAACAGAAACAACAACATCTCATTTACAAATGTCTTTTCATTCTTATTGAATTAAAACTAAATTATTTGTAACAAGAATTAATAAGTTAAAAGAAATTTTGGATTAGTGAGCTTTATTTCATATAGGACGAGGAAATAGTATGATAAATATAGTGTAAAATATAAATTTGTAAAATTTTCTTTGAGCTTTCCAACAGTTAAAATATTTTTTTTTCTGAAAAGAACCTAGACCTTTTCTAATATACATCAAATTTCTTATACTTCCTTAGACAATTTCGTTAGGTCTAATAGGAACTAATTTTTGATTGTCTTTTTAAGAACTAATCTAGATTTTCAAATGTTCGAGGCGCGAATTTTAAATAAATACTTTGTTTTGAATTACATTTTTCTCTAAAAATTCAGCGTTATTCCAACCAAAACACAAATATTACTGTAGTTATTAATATAAAAACTTATTTCTTATCAATATTCTCTCTCCTTGAAATAATTTAAATTACTATCTAAATATAATAAATTTATTCTCCTCCTTAATATATAGATTTCTCTTTTTCCACAAAATTAACAAAAATTTCAATTTCTTGTTACATAGAGATAAATGATCAATTATTTTTTTTTGAACAGAATTTTTTGATCCTAACTTTAAACAGGTGTTTCTCTTTTCAAATATCTATGACAATCCGATTTTAATTGAAGCACAACTTTGAAAACACTATTATTTTTACTTAAGTTGAGAGAGTAATTTAAGCTATGTGATTGCTTTACTTTGACGTGTGATATGAGAACTTCGTTTAGTGAAATACCCATGATGTACGTAAACGCCTCTTTTGTTGAAGAAATGTAGTACAAAGGAATGAGGAAGTGATAGAAGAAATAGAAAGATTCACAAGAATAATATTTAGCAGTCCTGGGTCTTCGCCATAAATCGCTCTTCCCATTATAATGGTAATATCTCAGAACATTAATAAAGCTATCGTCACAATTATATATATATATATATATATATATATATATAATGCCTGCCAGAATGAAATACATTGCCATAGCTAACCACAAAGTCTTTTGAGTTGGACAGGCTTGTAACGGAGTTAAGAGAAGCTGTAAAGCGATATAAACTGCTGTTTGTAGAAAATGCAACACCATGAAGGAATCATCAG
>BMAW01018232.1:0-17981 GCA_019974015.1 Nephila pilipes | reverse complement strand
TATATATGTGTGTGTGTGTGTGTGTGTTTGTGTGTGTGTGTGTGTGCGTGCATTGCAAGTGTTTTGTATCGCTTCTAGGTCTTCAAAAACAACGCATGAAGTAAAGACGCCCTATTAGCCAATCCGTCAGAGAATCCCTTTTGGCCTGGAAGAAAAGGGCGATGCAAGAAGTGACTATATATCTTTTTAATGATTCAACATATATATTAAGTTCCATATATACCTGAATGTTTGTTATGTATCAATCAAACTATTCGTTTTTTTAATAATGGAGTAAAACTAAATATTCCACGTAATTCATATTCAACTTCTAAATAAATAAAAAAAAATTGCAAAGTTTTTGTACATAAAAACACCTCATATTTGCTTTCCAAGATAAAACTGCTTTCGTCTTCGTGATTTAATGCCGTCATCAATAGTCCTATGTTATTCAAAAACTCTTGAATAAACCATGGCTCTACTGGCTGTACAAATCAATAAATTCAGTTTAAAACTCATGAGAGGTACTTAAAATGCCGAATCTTAGCGACTACACAAGAAAATTCAAAAATCTAAATGAATAATTTTATTTAAAAAAATGTTTTCTTACTTTTAAAGAAAATATTTATTTAACTAATCGAATAAAGATAGTTAAATATTTGGTTTATGTCATTTTCGAGAAGAAAAAAAGGCGTAACTCAGAAAAGGACTGCGACAATCTGCGATTGCAAACAAAATTAAAACAGTTCCATTAAAAATATTTTCTTAAAAAAAAAATGTGGCCATTATTCTTGGCGACATGTCACATTTACCGTATAGTAGTTGTAACTTTAAAACTTAAAAATCAATGGACATTGGTGCCTATTGTGTTAATACCGTTCAAGATATTTCTATTTTTTTTTTTTTTGATTCATTCAAGGGGAACAAACTCTTTTTGCTTCTTTTCTCGGAGAAAAGTAACATTACGACTTTTATTCGACGATCTTTAAGCCCTCTCCGAACATTTAGAGAAGATCACGTGGTTACACTTTCGAATTCATCGATGCTTTTTCCATCTACTAATCGTTATTTGATGACATTTATCTTCTTCCATGGGAGCAATGGCATTTCCTTGTTCCGCAAAAAGTACAAGACGGAATCTGGAAACATGTTTAAAAACTTGCCGGAAATGTTATTACCCCTAGTCGCAATTCGAATAAAAAAGAATTTTTTTAAATGTAACATTACATATAAAAGCTAAAACAATTAAGTACTAAGTAACGGAACTTGAGTTTGTAGAATTTTATTAAGGAATGAAACATTATTATTACGTTTGTCCCCCGTGACAAAACCGAGATAAAAGTTTTACAGGAACATTTCATACACAAGTTATAAAGTTAATTCTGTTTGTCTAAGTTGCTTATCATATATTTTAATTTCAGAGTAAGTTGAAGTTAAACTTACACATGTCTGGGACTGGAATTATTATTTTTATTGAAATAAATGTTTTCATAAATAACTTTAGAGATTTAGCTAAAGTAGACCTCGACGTGAGAAAAACAGAATAATTTAATATAAGTTAAGATATGGGAGTTATAACTAGATAATTTTCTCAAGGCTAGATATTTTTCGAATTCTCAATCTATACACACCAAGAAAAATTCGTTTAAGTATATAATAGCAGATGACGACCACTCCTCTTTTGGAAAGAATACAATTCATGATAATTATCTCCTTTATCGACTGCGTCCAAATACGCCATTAAATACTCAACTAGAAAATGCTTTTCACTGTAATTTCTTGCTATTGGCATAAGCAAGAAATGAATCGTAAGTAGTAGAATCAACAAAACAAATTAAAATTGCGTACAAAATTGAAACTAAAAAAATGATGAATCTCAAAAAACAGCTAACAGTTGACGTCAGAAACTGTAATGGCTGAATAAGATTTGTTTCGTATTTACTATTACGCTTTTTATTAAGAATTCGAGGGGTGGGTTCGAGTGCTGATGCCCTTAAAAACCCATTGTATAGCGGGTTGATGTAATTACATTAATACTGTCGTGGCTCCAAGACCTCCAGTAAGCGTTGTGTTGAAGTTTGGAGAATGAGATCACAGCTCGGGTGTCTTCTTCATCACTTGAGCAAAGTTTAAAACTGCGAAGTCCATCTCCAATAGTACTTGCATCAATTATTTTGTATTAGTGTAGGCATTATTTTACGTAATTAGATAAGTAATAATATTGAGTGTGTGGAACCTATTCCATCAGTAATATATTCCATACAAAAAAAAAATTGTCACTTCTTATAGTGCTTATCTCATAACTTTCTTTGACGAAACTTGAGTGCTTTAAATTTGAAGCTTTCTATACCTCTTACAAATTATTACTTTAGTGGAACATATTCCAGAAATAATGAAGTATTGGAATATAAAAAAAATGATTATAAGTACAGCATAATTCAAAAGTATCCTGATAATGTAGTATATTAAAAGTAATAGGAAATATGAAGACATATTTTGGAAGTAATAGAATATAGGAGAATATATTCCGTAGGTATTAAGATTTTGGAACATAACCTGAAAATAACTAAATACTAGGGAACCTATCACCAGAAAGGAACTATTACTCTGAACCCTATTACTTAAGAGCAACGTTTTGGCATACCACAACTTTCATGCATTCACTGTGCAGATTATGTATTTAAAAGATGTACTTTGAAAACCTGAGCAGATTATGTATTTAAGAGATGTACTTTGAAAACCTGAGCAGATTATGTATTTAAAAGATGTACTTTGAAAACCTGAGTAGATTATGTATTTAAAAGATGTACTTTGAAAACCTGAGCAGATTATGTATTTCTTTTTTTTCACGCAAAAATAGTAACCGCGTGCTGAGAAGGCTTTCTCTAGGGGTGGGGTGTGTGATTATTATCTCTAAGCTTTATTGGTGAGATCGGTCCTCTTGAATGATTTGCCAATAGTCCCTTTTCTTCTAAGTGTGACGTTAATAAGCAGCCAATCAAAATTGCTAAAAATTAATGTAAATGGTAGTTATGGGAAAATGGAACAATATCTTACTCTCTTTTGACCAGTTACAATTAGGATAGAAGAATAAATAGAAAACAAATTTGTTCCTAGGGGAAAAAACTGACAGATTGAAAATTTAAAATCATTCATTTTAATTAATATCAGGTATTTTTCCTCTTTCAAAACCCCTTAATTAAGAACCCAGATTAGTTACGCGATTAACTTATAATGATTATTTTAATGCCAACTTCAGCAATGACTTAAAAAAATCATAGCAACTTCTAAAATTATTCTAATGCTAATTGATTGCTTAACAACATTGCAATATTTTTGAAAATAAATCTTTATTTCTTACATAAAGATATAGATTAATTACTCATGGGTATGTATGATTTAATAGTTTTTTTTAAAAACTTTTCTAATGAATATATGAAGTAATATGTATCCATATATTTTCAGAAATAGATCTTAATTATTAACAAAATAATCGTCATTATTAAAGAATAAAAAGTATAGCACACTATCCAAGAAAACTTATTTTTATATTTACATTTATATGAATATTGATTATATTCATGTAAATGTAATCAATATTCATATAAATATATATCAAGCAATGATCTATATTGATAATTGCTTGAGTTTGTATCTAAAAATTCATTTTGAAATGTATATTACTAGCATGTCCCATTCTTCGCGCGGTTAAAGTGAAAAATATGAAGATCCAGCTCGAAGCAAAAAAAATTTCAATGCAGACCATCTTTTAAATAATATTTTGAGTAATTGTAAGGAAACTGTAAATGATTATTAGAATTGCTGCATTCTTTTTTCGTAAAAGAGGAGCAAATATTGATTCCGTATACTGTTTGAATACAAATTCATTCGTATTGGTAGAGTTTTTAATAAAATGATTTAAAAAATTTTTAAAATCCCTAAAATGACATTTTTCAAGGCTATTTTCAAAATTCTTCCAAATATCAGCTTATTAATTTACATCTCTCAGATGGTATAAGAATCATAATTTTTCAACATTTCGTTCGAGAGCTACTCCTCAAAATGAACAAAAATGTCGCTGCAACATTATGAAGAAAAATCTTGAAAACGTGGAAGAAATTTATTAAAAAGTAAAAATTTTAAGGAAATATATTCAAAAAGAAAAGTTTTTAAGTAAATTGATGCTGCTACTTGTTGGTAGAAAAAGATGAAAAAGGAGTTTTTCGAAAAAAGTAGTCATCAAATATAAATTTGAAGATTTTTTTTTTTTGCGGGAATATGCTTGCGGCACCTTCTAAACACCAGTGAAGCTTCCTAAAATTTTTTGAAACGATGCGATCAACGATAGGGAATTGTACGAGGGCTATTCAGAAAGTAAGAAACGTTTCCGTCTGACGTCGCTAGGTGCGCTCCGATCACGTATATTTTGGTGTCTGCGTGCTCGGCATCTCAGTCGGCGTCCAGCCATCACAACGGGAACATTTCCACGCTGCCCGTTTTTTCGATATTCAAATTTAAAATGTGCGCTGTTATTGAAAATCCCGCCAGTTGTGAGGTGCGGTCCGTGATACGGTTTTTGTTGGCAAAAAACCTAAAACCAATGGAAATTTATCGGCAAGTCTGTGAAGTGTACAGAAATAACGTAATGAATGTAAGTTCAATCCGGAAATGGTGCCTTCAATTTAAAAATGGCCGAACTAACGTTCACGATGAAGAGAAGAGTGGACGCCCTAGCATTGTGACTGACGAACTGGTCGTTGAAGTTGATCAAAAGATTCGTGAAAACCGCCGTTTCACAATAACGGAGCTTTCGCTTAGTTTTCCACAAGTTTCACGGACTTTGTGGTTTGAAATTGTCACACGAGAATTCTATGGAGGCGGCAGAATTCTATGACGAACGAATTTCAAAACTTGTCCACCGCTATGATAAGTGTCTCAATTTGTTTGGTGACTATGTTGAAAAGTAGAATTTTAGTCGCTCTTTCTGATGTATATAATAAATTTTTTTCTTTCTTGTACTTAGTTTCTTTTTAATTCCAAAACGTTCCTTACTTACTGAATATCCCTCGTATAATGGTCAAACATTTAAATTTATGATAAGATATTAATGGAAGATCAAAAAAATTCGAATTATTTACATATTGTTATGAATAAAATTTAAAATTCGCAAAAGAGAAAAAGGAAAAGTGTGAAGTTTAAAAAGCCAAAGGAGACATTTAAATTGTAAAATTTTAGTTTTAAATAGAATTTTTTATTTGTTTTCTATAAGTTTTTCTAATATTCTAATCATGCGTAAAAGATTAAATGTGATAAATATTATGTTCTAACAAAAAATACAGGATTTTTGTTTTATCTTAAAGTATATTTGATATGATTCTTTAACATAAATTAATAATCTTACATATTTTTTTTAAAAACATGTAGAAACTTCGTTAAATGATAAACTGAGCCTCTTATTATTATCTATATTTGGGAGTATTCGGTTAAACCATAAAATACAGAAGATTTGATTCCTGATATAAAGCTATCTTTACAGACATCCACTTTCGCGTCAATACGCTGATCTTAAGATTGAAATAGGAGTGAGTGAGTGAAAGTGAAATTTATTGGAACAAGTGTTAGATATGACCAAATGCTACACCAAATAAGACGTAACTATGATCTAGATGTTCAATTGAGTGATATTTGAAATGGTGCAAAAGCCAGAGGTAGCCATGTTGCGCCAAATAAAATAAGTGTGCGAGTAGAAAACTGGTAAAGTGAATACTGTGATTGTGTCGCATGAAAATAGAAAAAAAGGTAAAATTTTGATTGAAAAGATGAAGGGTTGAAAATAGAGAAGGATCGCTGGGGTATCTTGAGGGCGCGTCACCCGTGTTTTCCAAAGATAGTAAACTCCATGGAAAAGATTTAATTTAATATTTTATCATCTGCGTTTATTTTAATATCCGAACAGAATATTATTTCTACTTTAATAATTTAGCAACCCCCCTAATTATTTATTTAATTTAATAATTGATTTTTGTGACAGAATCGTTCGGTTTTTTTTATTATTATTTTTTAGACATTAACATTGGCAACGTTTTCGTACTTCAGAATGTTTTCCTTATGAAAATAAATAATGCATCTGGAATTTGAAGAAAATATACTATTTTCTAGATAGTAAATGCTTCTGTGGAGCTTGGGGCTCGGAAGTACGCTTACTGTACGCACATTTATATTCATTTTGAATAATTGTAGTTTTTCAAGCACTTAATTGAAAAAAAAAACATTAGCACATATTAAAATGAAATTAACCATGCTAATTTAATTTTTTTTTTAAATTTTGTTTTGCTATCTCAAAAATATGTTATTTGTAGAAATTTTGTAGTTGTAATAATTATTGGCAAATCAAAACTGGATGACTAAAGTAAAATAAATAAAAGTTCCCTTGCAAAAATTAAATATTCTCTTCTGAGTTTTTTTTTTACTTATTCTCCCCGAAAACCAAAGTTAAAGTTAAATTAATTTGATTATTCACTTATCATGATTCTCAAAAATTCTCAGCAATAATTAAATACTAATTTGAATTCTGAAAAAATTCCAATATTGTGCAAAAGAGCACTTCTTTATTTCTTCCACTTAGAAACTGGAGGATGCTTGAGATTCATTTAAAAGAAATTGCCTCGAGTATTGTTCTTAAAACTAAATTGATTTCGAAATAATTTCCCAAGACAGAAAATTTAGCAGCTTGGAAATTAGCTTAAGAAAAGGGCTTGACACATTAAAACATTTAAGTAAAATGCAGTTATGTTCGAAATTAATTTCCACCCTTTGAAAAATATCTCAGAAAATAAGGAAAATAAATAATATTTCGACAATGAAAAGCATTCACCATTGTTTCAGAAACACGTTTGTACGTATCGTAATTGCTTCTAATTACGCGAAACAATCAAGAAAAGCAAGAATAAAGCAGTATCAAAAACATGACGAAGTTTTTTTTTTTACCAAATTAGTATTCTTCAAGGTATTAGGGGTAATTGTCTATTTGGAGAATTCTTTTTCCTTGAAAAGAAGAAAAAATATTATGAGAATAAATTTGGATAAGATTCAAAAACAAAAGTACATCTTATCCAAGTATTTGTACATGTCTATGTATATTTATTTTGTTTCATTTATCTTAGGAAGGGACTGTTTTAGTTAACAGCGTTTTGTTTGATTTCCTAATAATATTTTCTTTCATCGTTATTTTATGAGATATGTCTGGTTTAAGGTTTTCGTTTTGAAAATATTTAGTACTTATTATTATTATTATTTTTTTTTTTTGAAATATAATTCCTTCTTTTTAGGTTTCTCAAGGTATAGAATAAATCCCAAAGCTTATTTTTGATAAAAAAAAATATCATTTTTTTATTTTATTTTCTCAATGTAGATTGCAATTTTTTTAAGACTCTAAAACTGTTTTTATTTTGCGTCTTTACAAAACAGGACGTAAATCACTGTATTTAAAGTATCAAATAACAGCTTAAGAGTTCTAGGAAATGATGACATTGAACCCAACACTTTTTCTTTTTTTTTTTCGTCATTCTTTTAATAAAAAAAATCTACCTCGCATACAATGAAGAATAGTTTTAAAGTTTTTATATGTATTATGTTTAGTTTTCACTCCAAATTCTTATATATATTTATTACAGTATTCATGTTATCTAATTTAAAAATGAAGATTTGAATTAATCTTAATTTAGCCTTTGAGTCATATTTTAAGATTTTTTTTTCAGTATAAAAAGGGTAAAAGATTTTTATTTACTTAATAGTGATTGTGATTTTTTTTTTTTTTTACTTCAGTAAAAGAAATTCTAATTAAAAACTGAAAAATTCAGCCGAAGATAGTATTGATGTATTACAAATCAAAGAACCTCAAAGTATTGTTGATTGTTTTATGTTCTTTTGAATCATAATACCGTTTGAAACATGAAAAAGTCATATATTACAAAGATCAATACAATTGCATAAATAACCATATTTTTTAATTTTGTAGCTCTTAAAGAGAGTTCGATTTAAAAACAAACAAACTTGTGTGCATTTATAGATTCTACGACTTATATATATAATGTTCAATTTTTCATTGGTTGAAATGATGCAAAACATTCTAATAATGAATACCAGCTAAGAATCATTCCTGAATGTTGCATAATAAATAAATATATTTTAATTGCCAATTATTAAATCTTCAGATTTTACTGCTTTTGCAAAGGACAAAATCCTTCCAAAATCAAACAAAATCAGCAAAATAAATAAATAAGTTATCAATAATGAGAAAGGATAGATATAGATACGATGCATAAAAGTGGAGAGTTTTAAGAATTTGAGATTATAATTGTATTCAAAAACGAGTCAATTTATTGCCTGTTTTTGTGTTATGTTAAAGAATGGAACAAAAATTGCCTGTTTTGTGTTATGTTAAAGAATGGAACATTTTTGGCAATGAAAATAAGAGGGGTATTCCGAAAGTAAGCTTCATCATTTTTTTTTTTCAAAAGGAAAATTTATCGCCAAAAAAACAAACCATGTCGTCATAAACCATGCATTTTGCTCTATTTTTCGACAATATCATAATTACAATCAGACAATTGTCGTAGAGTGCAATCAGTTTGAAGAAATCATTCTGGTTGAACTGTGTGCTGTGCGATGTAAGGGATAGTCGCACAGACTGCTCCATCTCAGCATGCTCAATCAATACGCAGTGTGGACGCCACCGTTATACGCCTGTCCGTAACAACATGTCCTGTATTCTAGTAGCGTTGTTTTAATTCGTGGATGTGGCGGACATCCCCACTTCGATCCTCCTCCTCCCCCACTCTGCCTTCCTTCACTCAACATACAACACCAGCGTCCAACTATTTGTCTAGACATAACCTGTTCACTTTGCATGAACTGTAGACATTTAGGGATGACTAGTCCTACGGTCTCATTCATTCCGGACAACAGCACGCACTTTTATGCCAGCCACGTTGTCAGTCACAGCTCGGGCACACTGGTGTGCTGCTCTTCTCTTTTCTCCGTCGCTCTGCACATGCGTCAATCCTCTTCCACTGACGCTACTTCTGTCGTTAATTCAGCAATGGTGGTGAATTCTCATGGCAGTTGTTTGTTTGATGTGGTGTACCATATGCTCTTTCAAAAAATGACGAAAATTACTTTTGGAATACCACTCTTACGTTATTCTATATTCTGACTTCGCTATCCTTTAGACTGCATCACATTTTATTGCACAACTCAACTGAGTGGGTGAACAGGAAAATGATAAAACTTCCAATAAATATGGCTTACATGCGGTGAGGGAAGTAAAATTAATATTTCCAGACTATCAAGCTTTTTCTATTTTACGATAAAAAAAGACTACTGCATTATTATATGAAGTATATTGTATTTTATTATTTATTACTTTTTTCTTGATGCGCTCTATAGATATGTTGCGCAATTGTTGGTATAATGTCTGTTACTTTATTTTTGGTACCTTAACCTTTTCCCAATATCTATATTTTCTATTACAAAATGTGTTCTCCAATTCATCTCTTCGAATATAATGCCAAACATTTTTCGACTTCGTGTGTTTAAATGAAAAAATGTTTATATCGGGAATGTTTCTAAATTCTTAGAATACCGTGATGACTGGATGTATGTATTATGACAATGCAAATGTAACTGAAACAATTTTCCACCTGAAATTATGTTTCAAGTTTAAATCAGACTCACTGATATAGGACGAAAACAGCCTTTTTTTTTTATACAGTTAGAATTTGTTTAAAAACTGCTTATGGTAAACAAGATATCTCTAAAAACTAATCCAAGTAATCTAATGAAAATTGATAAAATAACTGAATAATATCTTGATTATACACACCAAAATAATTGTCTAATCGGGAGAGTAAAGAGTTTAATTTTACATTATTTTCAGTCATTGAGAATTATTTGGGTCGAACTCATTACAAAAATGTTGTTTGGTTTATGTCTTTTTTCCTATTTTGACTCAGTTTCGTTATAAACATGTACATATTTTTGCGAAGCATCTGTTGTAATGATTGAACAAAGAAAATAAAATGTTTTCAAAAATGTTTATTTTAACTGATAACGGCGTTTTTTCATTAAAAATAAATTTTAAAAAAAGGTTTGGAAAAGGAGTACGGACTTTACTCGCTTGAAATAAATGAAAAATGGTAATGTGAAAAAAATTCATACTGTGGCGTAGGAAATACACGAGAGCAAAATAAAAAGTCAGGAATAATCTCGACTCAAGATTTGACTTTGTAAATTAATTTTAAAACAATAAAAGTATAGATTTATTTTAAATTAATTTAAAGAATTACAAATAGGAATAGTAAGATGCAAAAAATAGTCACAGGAATAATCAATATATATATATATATATATATATATATATATATATATATAAACTTTCTTTTAAATAGTTCTATTGAATTATATTCATAACACAGTCGAAACCAATTTCATTTTTATAGAATTATTTTATTGTTGCGGAGAGAGAGACCATTTCCACACGGCGTGAACTACACAACTCCTTCGTTGGATACATATTATGACAGCATGATTATAACAACAAGAGAGCAAGAAGAGAGCGTTTTTCGTTATGTTTTTGATTATATATATGGGAAAATTCTCTTTGAAACGTCAGAAACACGTGGTATGGATGGATGGATTTCTGGGGAAATATCATATTAGACAATAAATCTGAAGGGATTGTTTTGACAGATTTATAATTGGTTTAATCAGTTTTAAGAGGGCGTGTTGTAATAAATAAAAGGATACTTTGGAATTGGATCAGAAAATACGAATGAACATTATTTTTTAAAGGAGAGAATGGGCAAATTTAGTAAATTAAATTATTATAGTGAGAAATTTTAATGGGAATTAAGTTAAATAATTATATATATATATATATATATATATATATATACGAAGAAGAGGATGAAAACTTCGCTTGAGTTCATGCTTCCCTGAAGCAAGTTCTCGAGAACAAATATGGCTCGCAGATGGACATCTTCTGTCGACCATGGTCGAATGCAACATAAGGATCGTTTAATAGGATGCAGAGAGCGAATGAATAAAGGATTATGGCGCATGAACTAATTCTATCTCTAGCACCACTGTCAGAAAATGAGTATCACTACAATATCGATGATGAGAAAATGGATAATTAAAATTTTTAAATTCTTAGCCGGTGCTCGAATTTTCTTTTTCCAATGTTTTAACTGCGTTTTTCTTATTAATTTGCTGTTATACTAATAAAGATATCACGATGTTAATTTCGTTAAACTTTTGGATAGCAATGAAAAATATTATTCCCGTAATACTACAGAAATTTTAATTTTTGAATTTATTAAAATACATGGAGATAGAGAGGCATCTTTGTCTCCATATATTTAGATAAACTTTTAATTATGACTCAGAAATAACTGAGATAGCCGATTTGAATTTATTTTACACATTAATTGATCCTTAAGTAAATAGTTCAGTAAATTACAGCTCTTTATGTTGATTTGTTTGGTTTCAGGAAGCTGTAGATTGAAGTAACCATCAGTATCCTAAAAGCTTAATTATTATCCAAAGGAATCGCAAATTTGTAATTATTACTAAAAGTAATCGAGAGATATAAACTTTTCTTTTGTTCATTATTTCTTAAAGTTTCTGTTTCTGGTCACCATCCAAAATTATACATTTCTCACATCTTCTTGATCTTCTGAAGGCCGTCGTTGTAGAACTAAGCAATTTGAACTTTATTTTCTCCAGATTGAGGACTTCTTCCATGAACAGTTTCTTAAAACCAAACAAGTCAACATTATTAGCTGTAATTTACAACATTATGTACATACGGATAAATTATAATGGAAATTAAATTTCCTTTAGGTACTTCGATTATTTATTTGTAATAATTAAAACTTTACGATACTTCCTGGTATTTTTTTGGAATATGTATCTTTTAGTAACTATATTCCGAGACTTGGGAGACTTCAACAATATATTTTTATTTAAGAAATATTTTTTAAATTACTATTATGAATTAACCGCAAAATAATATTTTATTTCATTCCTTAAATAATGCTTCTTGAATGTTTGAATCTATAATTTTTTGTAATATTTCTCACTTCTTTGTGTGTTTTATGAATAATCGAGTTAAATATTCCTTGTGGAGGGAAATTAGTTCACAAATAATGTCTTCCCCTGTTATTATAATAGTGTCTGTAATAGAAGAGCGCTTAGAATTCTTGGCTGTAATTTGGACTTAACTTCACGAAAAGAAAACAATTGATAGATTTTACATCATTCACAGAAAGTATGTACTAATTTAGATTAATCTACTTCCAAACTAGGGATAATGTTAATTATTCGTCATTATTTCAGAAATGTGCGTCTTGGCATGGTAATTAATGGTTTTGATTCAGAACGTTGTTGCTTTTGTGAACAATGAAATATGAGTAATCGTTTTTCACGCCAAAAACATCATTTATACCGCTGATAAAATTAATTATCGTCTGAAAATTAATCTCCTTAAAGATAAGAAAAATGTTATGATGACGTGGATACGATTCAAAATGTAAGTTTAAATGAATAATGTAGATCTTTTTTTGTAACATGCATCGTGTGAGCA
Source organism: Nephila pilipes (assembly GCA_019974015.1). Taxonomy (NCBI): domain Eukaryota; kingdom Metazoa; phylum Arthropoda; class Arachnida; order Araneae; family Nephilidae; genus Nephila; species Nephila pilipes. Next base: position 5,356 of record BMAW01018232.1, on the reverse strand, counting down.
TCGTAACTCGTTTCTTTTTTTTATTCTTCTTTATCTTACATAGATTTGAAGAGATATTTCAAAATAATACAAGTATTTTTTCATAGGTTAATGCAAAAACTTTGACGTTATTATCAAAGACTGGGGTGACATAATTATAATTAGAATTAACTGTGAATGCAAATAAAAGTTAAAATATGATGTGATTGTGATTGTTAATTAACGTCGCACTGAGAAGCAACACGAGAGCTATTGGTGACGAACCTCGTAGCTTTGAATCTCGGTCAAGTGACGAGGACGTTAACTGAGCTTTTGCCTACCTGTCCAAACCTTTTCACTACGCCACCGGGAGGACTTTGAGCTTCGACAAATTTAACGAGCATCAGCCTCGGCTCCACAGTGGGTCTTAAAGTTAAAATGAATTCCTCGAAAATAAAGCGTTTTTCTTTTAGAAAGATATCATTATCACAAATAACTCACAAAGACTGTGCTGGAATTGCATTTCGAAATGAAAGATTTGTGAAATTTTTTTTATGATGCTAGTACCCTTTTCTGAAATTCCCCATATTAACTTTCACATAATTATGAATTTTTTCTCTCGTTGTGACCTGTAAAAGAAGGCAACATAACGAATTTTTATTTCGAATATTTTACTTTTAAATCGAAATTTTCTAACTCCAGGCAGATATGGGCATAACATTGTGCAGACTAAACGATTTTCGGTTTCCCCTGTTGGTAATCGTTATTTGATGACTAAAGTTTTGCTTTCTGGGGAGCAATGACATTTAATATTTTGGAAAGAATAAATGGAACTTAAAATGTTCATAGGGTTGTATTTTTTTTCTTTTTTGAAAAAGTATATTTATTATAACGTACAAGATAAGCCTACAAAATAACCAGAAGAATTAAAAACTATAACAACTATTAAATAAAAAAGGGGGAAAATAAATGTATGGCAAGAAAGAGTGACTTCTTAACTTCTTGTCAAAACAAGTTTTAACGGCTTTTTTCCGTCAGCATATCAAAGCATCGGAAACCTTTTCGGAAAAACTATCCTAAGCTGTTACCTAATGGCCGTAACGTTATAGTGAATGACGTCACCAAAACGTTGTCTATGCAAATGAATGACATAGTTTTTCATATTCTATGGTCTTTAGAAAACCACGCAATCTGGTTAACATAGGCAACGATTTAGTCACCTCATCCACCGCAGAAAATACGCACACACAGCTCAGCTTTCCTAGTAAATCATAGCTTTATTGAGAAAGCGTTATACATAAATATTTGCTTCAAGATGGAATAACGTCATAACATTAAATTTTGCTTTAAATTAGGCAAATATGCTAGTTACCGAAATATTTAAGGGGACTCGGCAACTTTTGACCATTTTTTTTAATTTAAGTGTTTAAACTTATCTTTTGTGTATATTATTAACAGTTACTATTAAACAAAGTAATTTTACCATGAAAAATGGGGCTTAATTTGATAAAAAAATTTAAAATTAAATTTTTTTAAAAAATTTCAATGATTTTGAAATTGCTTCTTCTTTCACAATTATCATTATTTTGACACCAAAATTTTTTTCAGGCTCGTAAAAATATATGTAATAACTTTAGGGATAGATTTTGCAATAAACAAATTAGTTTTTGAGAAAAAAATTTAAAAAGCATACATCTATGGAAAATAGTTCAAAAAAACATGATTTCTACTACATTTTCTATTAAAATATTTTTTTTATTCAAAATATTGAAAAATGGATCCCTAATTTTATCAAGCACATTATAACAAACACACCAAAATTCAAGTGTTTTAATAAATATCTGTTAAAGTTTTGTAGTTTTAAAGACCATGGTTTCATGAAAAATCCCAAACTGAGAAAATGCTATTTAAAGAATAATAATCAGTAAAAAATATCAAAACAATGTCTAATTTTTGTAATAATTTGTCGATATAATGTATAGATATATACCTTTAAAATAAAGCATAATACAGTTCAATTTTAAAGCATTTAACAAAAATATAAAAAGTTTGTCTGAGCCCAAAATTACGAAAAATTTGAAAATCTTCATCTGACTGCTCTTTGAAAGAAACATATATTAAATATATTTAAAAATAAATGAAATATATAAGATAAATAAAGTAAAAGTATATGAAATGTACAATGGAAAATTTAAAATATTTTATAAAATTTATTTTGCTACTTAATTTCAGTATCTAATATAAAATAAAGTAAAACATGTTTAATCTAAATTGTACTATTTTTTCAATCAGATCGTTTCAAAACTTCGCACAGTTATACCAAAGGTATCAAGGTAGATTTTGAGCTGAAAATTGAAAAATCGATATTTTCGTCGATTTTCGGCGTTTGAAAGGTGCCAAATCCCCTTAAGATTATTTGTACAGTGTATACGGAGATGCATCATTACCAAGAACATAATGGAATGATTAGTACGAAAGTGTTGAAGATGAATTCACCATGAATTTGCCCTTCAAAATCAAACAATTAATTAGCTATTTTACCAGTGATGGGATGGCACATGACTGGTGTAATTTGGACGGACCCTGTTATTTTTAGTCAAAATTTAGAGTCTCATTCTGGGTACAATGACTCGATCAACTATTCTCCCTGAATTTTGATGACATTGGAAAGTTAAAACAGTTCTTACAACCGAGCGTCACTTGTCGCCTCATTGCGTCCTGTAAATTGATTTTGGTGACAATTATAAGGTTTCGAGGGATCTGTATAAAAGTGGTTTGGCACAAGACCTCCTCATCTTGTTTACTTTTACTTTACACTCTGTCCCGCGATGCTTTGCTGCATGCATTTCATTGCTGTTCCCCAAGAAGGCAAGTCTTAATTGTATTCTTAATTATAGTTATGTTCTTTAATAAAATAGTTGATTAAACTCCCGATGGTACGACCTTTTCTTTCATTTTATGTAAACTTGAGAACCAGAATAATACTTAGCATATGAGATTAGAAACAAACAACACGATGGCGTTGGCGCATATTCCAACGCTGAGTAATATTCTTCTGCCACGTGATAAAGAGATGAGAACGAAAGAAGGACGTGAGCAATTAAACACTAAATTGTAATTCACAATTAAACTCTAAATCGTAGCTCACAATTAAATTCTTTAAAGATATATATAACTATTGTGTACTATGTTATTATGGCATGTAAGATTTATGTTGTGCGTTGGGTGTTAAGTGCTGGTGTGTCGTTTAAATAATTTACAAATTGGAAGCAATATACAAATACAACTCTCGCTCCATCACCAGGAGCTCACTTCAACGCTATGGATAGTAGATTTAAATTAAAAGGTAAAATAACAAGACTAGAAACATACGAGGTGTGTCCTTAAATAATGAGACTGACACTGCTACAGAAGAAGTACGCCTGCTCCAAACTCCAGCGACCGACAGTTGTTTAGCGTGAAGCTTTCTCTTGCCTCTTGTTTCTGTAAACAAATCCGTTTACTCGTAGCCTTCGTGATCATTAAGAGTTATTTTTTTCATAAGTGAGCATCGAATTGTTGTAAAACTTCAACGAAACTTGGAAAACACGCTACTGAAATTTATAACGTATTGAAAGAAGTGTACGACAATGATTGTTCGTCGCGTGAGCGTGTTTTTGAGTGATTTAAACGCTTTCAAGAAGGTCGAGAAGACATTGAAGATTATTTATGCCCGTATCATATTTCAAAGATAAAAATGGATAGCAATATCGAACAAATCGGTAATCTGGTTCGATCTGACAGTGGGTTGAGTATTAGTGTGATTGATGAGACTGTAAGAATCAACAGAGAATCCGTACGGTAAATTTTTCCATCAAAACAACGCATCTACCCATTCCACATGTCTGTCAAGATGTTTCTAGCCAAGTTCAATATACCTGAGTTCCACCTTGTTCTCCGGATCGTAAACCATGCGACTTCTGTTTCCTAAGGTGAAATCAGCATTAAAAGGAACATGATTTGAGTCCAAGATGTGAAGGAGAAAGCGGCACACGTTCTGAAGGAGTTGACAGAAGACTTCCAGCACTGTTTCGAACAATGAAAGATTCGCATGGAGCGTTGTAGGGACAGAGGAGGGGAGTATATGTAATGTGATTATAAGTAAATATGTATGACATCAAACTAAAATGTTTTACAGCATCAATCTCGTTTTTTAATAACCACGTCTCATATATAAAAACTGTGAATCATGAAATTGATTTCGTAGAGCTCAAAGTGGATCTTAAAAGTACTGTATCTCTTCAAAACAGCATCGAAGAGTTGCGCGGTAAATATTACGCAATTCCCAAATTTAAAAAAACGGATTTAACCAACAGAGATGAAGATTTTAGCCAACTGGAAAATCGTCTAGAAAAATTTAAAGTAAGAATTGAAACTTTAATTATAACACTTTAAAAAAATCAAATTTTGAGAGAGTAAGTAAATATCAAGTGATAATTTCAAAATTAAAGCGGAAATACCTCCGTTAGTTTTTACCTAGTTCCCGGGAAAGAATGAATAATTTAGTTCATTTAAGGTTCAATGTGATGATTTAATTACGAATAATATTCAACACAGTCTCAGAAGATAGAGAGAGTTGCATAGCCTCAGATCTCTTTCAGCTAATGATGCAAAACATTTAACTAGTAATTATGATAGCCTTGATTCAATGTATGAATCTTCAAAAAATCGTTGTGACAATCAGCGTTTGATTGTAGATATTCATGATCAAAATATTTTGAACATCGATATCTACAATCGATTTGATAAAGTACAAATCGAAAATGCTAAAAAAAAAAAAGAAAAGAAAAAGAAGAAGCGTTATTCAATGCAATAAAAAAAGTTTACGCATTTTGGAAGTACTCAAATCTGAGCAAAATAAATGTGATTTTTTTTCAGATTAATAGTTTAAAAATTGACTGGGAATCGAGAAATAGTTTCGAGTTGTTCCATAAACCTGAAAGTGTATCATCAGTTTAGGTATCTGTTGAATTTTTTGATTGGTTGGTTGGTTTTGTTAACGTTGCAGTAGAAGCAATAAGAAGGCTTTTGACGACGGACTTCGTAATTTTGAACCTCGGTCGAGTGACGAGGAAGACACTTGAGCTGCCCCACCCCTCTCCTAACTTCCACATCACGCTTACGGGATGACTTTGAGACTCGACCGATTTAACGTGCACAAGCCCCAGCTACACAGGTTTGTGGCATCAGGGCTCGAACCCACGGCTCGACGAAAATCGCTGGCTGCGAGTCGGCAACCATGGCGACTAGGCTACCGCGATGGAGAGAGTTGCATTAAACAAATATTTTTCAATTTAATTTCCCCGGAATTAAACAAATATTTTTCAATTTAATTTCCCCGGAATTAAACAAATATTTT
>BMAW01018204.1:9038-47792 GCA_019974015.1 Nephila pilipes | reverse complement strand
ATAATTTACTTCACAGTGATGTAGTAGACATTCCTTCTCCTATCTTTAATTTGGCACCTAAAGAAGGTAGCAGATCTCCAGTTTATGAAGATTGTTCTGATGCTACGGAACTCGGCAACTGCCGGAATTATTAACAAAATTGAGGTTCACAGAATAAAGATTTACAAGTACAACACTCATGCAAAATTTTAAAGCTCTGCATGCAAAAGATTTTTTTTAATCCTTTGGGAAAGTGTGAAAATAGCAAACTGAGAAAAAGAGGTTTGTTTACATTGCATTACATAGAACAAGCCACTTTAGACATTTACATTTTTTGTTGCACAGGACGTAATAATTGTCGGATTTTGACGTGGTTTGTTTTAAAATGCTCCTAACATTTAATACTATTTTTTAAAATCAAATTTGAAAAATCGAACTTTTGAAGGTGCAAAGTTACTAAGTCCCCTTAAAATGTTTTTATCGTTTAGATCATTTAAAGTACGGGTTGGCAATGTTTTATCTTCATCTTTTATTCAATTTGAAGGAGTTCCTCAGGGGAGTATTTTGAGCCCCACTCTTTTTATTTGTCACATTTCTCCCATTTTTTCCCATTTGCAACCATCAGTTCATGGTTCATTATACGTTGACGATCTGCAGATTTCCTGCGAAGGATCGTCAATGCGTATCATTGAGCGACGACTTCAGACCGCAGTCAATAACCTGGTTACATGGTGTGACGCGAATGGGCATAGTATTTCTGCCAGTAAGAGTAGTTGCGAGCATTTCTGCAGGAAACGGGGTCTCCATCCCGATCCTGACATTCGCATCCGTGACACGGCTATTCCGGTCGTCCCTGACGTCCGCTTCCTCGGAATAATTTTCGACTGAAAACTCACTTTCCTTCCGCACATTTTACATCAGCGGAAGAAATATGAGAAATCCCTGAATATCTTGAAGGTGTTGTCCAACTCGACTACGGATGTATCGTCTACGGATCTGCCTGCAAAACTGCCTTGCGGAAGCTTGACCCAGTCCACCATAATGCTCTGAGAATCTGCTGTGGTGCGTTTCGAACGTCACCTGTTCAGAGTCTCTATGTCCTTTGTAACCAGCTGCCTTTGTCTTTGCGGCGCCTGAAACTGTCGCTCTATTATCATTTCAAAATGACATCTCTTTCATCTCACCCATTGCAGAATATCATTATCAGCCTGTCTTTAAGGAGATTAAGGAGGTCGTCCTTCTTTCATCCGTCCTTTTTCTGAAAGGGTGAAAGACATCATCGAGGAACTCAGCCTACATGACTTGGGTATTCAACAACGAAATTTTACTAAATTTCCTCCTTGGAATGCGCCAAGATTTACTTTCCATAACCCTTTTGCTTTATTCAGCAAATCCAACACATATCCCATTGTTCTCCAGAGAATCTTTGCCTTCCATCGCTGTCAGTATAAGGATTTTATTCCTATTTACACAGATGGATCGAAAGGAACTGGATACGTCGGCTATGGTGTCGTTTCAATTGACATCAGGCACAGTTACAGGCTCGACGCTTCCTGCAGTGTCTACACTGCCGAAGCAGGCGCCATCTACTGTGCCCTGAAATTAGTCGAGAAATCCAGTTCTCGAAAGTTCGTTGTATATACTGACAGCAGGAGCGTCCTGGAAACATTGGTACATCTTGACAATCGAAGTCATCTTATCGTGGTTGAAATTGCTGACATTATTTGTCAGCTTTATAGCAGGGGTTATGTTATAAAATTCTGTTGGATAGCTAGTCATGTAGGTATTTTAGGAAATGAACAAGCAGACTCGGCTGCACGTTCGGCAACGAATCCTCTGCAGCTTGCAGTCCCATTTTGAGGGCATACGACGTCACATTTTAATGCTCATTCATCAGACATGGCAGGAATCTTGGAGTCTCCAGACTAATAATAAATTACATTAGGTGAAGCCGATCATTGGAGAATGGCCTGTATTTCCAGTGCGAAGAGCCGATGTCAGAATGACTCGCATTCGCATTGGACATACTCGATTTTCTCACAAACATCTTTTGTTTGGAGAAGATGCTCCCGAGTGTCCTTCCTGTCATGTCCCTTACTCTATTCATCCCATTTTAATTGACTGTCCGGTGTTTGATCATCATCGCCGGACTTTTTTTCATTCATCTGTTTTAAATCTATCTGACTTGGTGGGGGAAAATTCCCACCGTAATTTATTTGCCTTTTTATGTTATATTGGCCTTTTACACCACATTTGATTTTTAACTTTTTATCTTTTGTGTGTTATTTGTGTTTGTCTTTTGTTTTTAAGGCTGTTACCTTTTAATCGATTTTAACAAGTGTTTGGCGCAACATAGCCTACTTTGGCTCTTGCGCCATTAAAACCTACTATCACTCACTCACTCGGCGCTCTATATAAACCTTCAATACGAGCTGTGAAGATGATCATCCAAGAAGCATCGCATTAAAAGAAAGTTTACTAAAGAAAATCACAACTAAATAAAAAAAAACATTTATATCAGCTTAGACGAAAAAATTTTTCTACTATAATGAAGGATTTACTCATTGTACTAAAAGCATATATTTAATTATTTTTATTAATTTCATCTTTAGGTGGGGTGGAATTAATACGTCCAATGCAGAAGTATTTAACATTATGTCGACTTAAGTTTCACGGTATAAGTCGTAATAAATGCTTTATTTTTGTTAATTGAGACTCAACATTATCTAAGAAACACTACAAAATATTCTCACGGACTATGTCTCAAAAACATATCAATATTAAGTTTATTTAAGATTATCACTAGATTTTTTGCAAAAAAGCTCAAAATCAGGTAAAAATAAAATGAAAACCATTAGAAATACTAGAAATTAAGATAAATCATCAATTTTGAAGGGTGAACAATTAACTTTATGGTTTACAATTGCAAAAAGGGTTCCAATTTTTTAAAAATATTTTATATCAAGTTCTTAATGTAACTGATAATTAATATTTTATGAAGTTATAAAATGCATTTTATATCTAAAAGTAAGTAATCAACTATATAGCTTTATAGGTATGTTTTTCACTTAAGTCCGTTGAAGATCCATCGTGTAGTGGGAGTGAAAAACGTTAAAAATACGTCGAGGATCGAAGTTTTTATGTTGCCCTGGAGCGGACTATTGGGGAATGGTGTGACACAGTTCAGGTCAATTGATCAACGCTGAAAATTTCGGGGTCTGTTGCCAATAGTCCTCGTGTTTCTTATAAGTGCAGCTTTAATATATAATCCATGTATTGTGTTTTAATCGAATTGATTAGTCGTGGTTTTCGGACGAGCACATTTATTGATACACAAACATAAGAATGAAAAAAATATCTTCATATTCTAGTACACAGCGTTACATGTCCTTCAAAACAAAGTAAAAAAAAATCATCGTTAAAATTAAATTTTTTTAAAATCTTTTGTACCCTTTAAATACCTTAACACTATTTTTGCCAAAAGATGATGTCTTTTTTGGTTTGCGATTAAACTGAGTGTAACGTCTGAGACATATCCACTTTCCTTGGCCTTCTTTAATGTTTGTTGGTCGAGCTACCAACTTTGACATTCATGCATCTGGACTGCCCGAGTGACACCTGATCTCCGAGATGTCAACAGTTGGGGGATCATAGCTATTTCGGCTTGGCAGCTTGTGAAGATTTAGGAAGATTCGCCGACGAGAAGCCTTTGGAGGTCGATGGCTCTCAAAGAGCGTCAGTCCATGCTTGGTTCCAGGTCCAGACGGACGTCTTCGTACCTCCTGTCATATATTTTTGTATAATAGCTGTACATAATCACATTAAATATTTTAAACTTAAAAATCAGAATTTACCTATTTTCTTAATAACATAATAAATTACCTTCAAACGGTACAGCAGTTAATTATTGGTGGCAGCGGTTCGGATCATTTTCTTAAATATACAGAACTGTGTCAGAAGTGTTGTGTGTGGGAACTGGTTTTCACCACTGCGAGTAGGGCTCAACCCATCTACTAAGGACCCACAACCGAAGAAACTTTTTTTCTTCGCATCCTCTTTCCCTCTGCGTGGGGAGAAAAAAGAAGCGGCTCGCCAGGAGCAAAGGAGTCCAGGAGATTATCTCGAGTGGTCAGAAGCTGACCGGAATGCGGGTGTTGTAGGAATAAACATCCGGAGGAGCGACTCAACCGGAGTCGGAAAAAAGTGATTGATCATAGTTGTATCACTGAATAGTGTGACCCACCAGGCGTCGATTTAGAGTGTATCAAGTCGCATGAGTACTTCAAAAGGGGTGAGTACTTTTATATTTCTTGAGTTGTATTTACAATTTAAGTGGAGAATTTGGTTTAAAATTCTTAGACAATTTTTTTATGATACTCTAGTGTTTATTCTTGTATGGGAAAATTTTTTTGTGTTGTTTCTAGAGAATAGAAAAATTGTTGGTAGTATTTGTACTTTACACACACACACACACACACATATATATATATATATATATATATATATATATATATATATATATATACTGTTATTGTTAAAAAATGGCTTTTTTCGGAAAGGGGAAAAAGTAAGATATGCTAAGTATCGCAAAAGAATTAGGGATCAATGTAACGTCAGAAATGACAATTTTTCAAATAAAAGTGGCTATCACTGATTGTGAAGGATATGATGAGGAATTCGTAAAAAATATGTTTGAGACTATTATTGCAAATAGAAAAGAGAAAGAGGGTTCACTCAAAGCGGAAAAATTAATGTTAGAATGGGTAGAAAGAGAGCAAAGATTAGAATTAGCTGAACGTGAATTAAAAGAAAAGGAACTCCAAAATGAAGTATGATTTAGAAAAATTTCAAGTAGAGAATGGTTACCTAAGAATGTTTTTCATTGGGAACCTTATTTCATGGACAACCCTCGTATAACAATTTTTATTATTTTTTTACATCTGTATTACATATTGCCTTATAGAAGCAATAAATTTCAGAGTGGACATTTGTTTCATAATAACTGAAACATTCTTTACTAAAAATACTTTTTTTTTATTACCAGAGTTTAATCCAAATCAATCAGATATAAGTTTATATCTTGTAATTTTCGAACGTCAGGCAAAAAGGGCCTTAATTGAAAGGGAAGATTGGGTGGGTCATTTATTGGGTTTGTTACCTTTAGATATAGTGCAATTAATTGCTCGAGAACCGGAAGAACAAGCAGATAATTATGATTATGTAAAAAAATTGTTACTTCAAAGATTTAAATTAAGTCCAGAAGTCTTTGGTCAAAAATTTGTTCAGCATCAAAGAAAGGTAGATAATACATGGAAAGATTTTACCTTTGAAATTAGGAATTATTTAGAAGAATGGTTAATGAGACTAGAAGTTGAGACTTTTGAAGATCTAAAAGATCTGATGGTCGCGGACCAATTAAAAAAACGTGCAAAATTTGAGATGAGAGATCATTTCCTAGACGATTGGGCAAACTTTAAGTCAGCATCGAAATTGGCAGAACTTTTTGACGTAAGGAAAGAAGAAGTAAGAAAGATAAAACCGAGATTCAGTGATAGAGCTCATAAAAAGTACAGAACCCCTATATCGGGAATGAAAGGGAAAGAAACTATAGTTTAGGAGATTCCCCCCACAAACAAACCGTTTATCCCCCTCAACTCTTTGAGTCAAGGGAAAGGGTTTTTGAAAGGCGTACTGGCCCCCGATGTTTTCATTGCCCTGCGCTGGGTCATAAAAAACTAATAAAAAGGAAAATTAATAAAAAGGAAAGAGCCAGAATCCCTAAATAACATCGAAGGAATCGAAACCCTTAGTTTATATACTAGTACAGGGTCTGTGAATGGAAAGGGAGTAAAAATCCTGATAGATACGGGAACGACCATTGATCTAGTATGTGAAAGATATATAAGTACCTCTTCTTTTACGGGTGAGAAAATCTGGATAAACAACCTCTAAGTATGGAATTAGTCTGTTTGCCTCTAGCGATCGTGGAAGTTTCCGGAGATTTTGGTACGGTTCAAACCAAAGCAGCCGTATGCAGAAATCATTTAAACCAAAACGATAGGTATTTGTTAGGGAATAAAACAGCGGAGTTAATAAAAGAGAAAACTGGTTACGATTTCTTTTCTGTAGAGGTTGTTAATGCTGTTCAAACAAGGTCTCAAACTGAGGCAAAAAAGAAAGGAAATGATACTAGTAAAATTAATGTTATGGAATAGGGAGACGAGACAATGCTATAATTATCTCTCCAGAAAACAATGATCAAATTTCAATTCCTGCCCTGCAGAAAGATATTCCCGAACTGGCCTTAATGAAAATTAAACGGGAAGATTTTATTAAGGCTCAGAGAGATCATGATCATCTTAAAACGTTATACGAGCAGGTTTTGAGCCAAACAACTGTTTCAGATAAATCCTATTCACTTGCGAATGAATTTCTTGTTAAAAATCGGCAAGATAAGTTGGGTAACATGGTAAAGTTATTGGTAATACCGAAAAGGCTACGTAATCAAATTAAATCTCTATGCCATGAAGGAACCTCCGCGCATTTGGGTGTTACAAAATCGAAAGACAAATTAAACAGATATTTTTATTGGCCTAACTGTTATAAAGATATGGAGGAATTTGTAAAAACTTGGGATGAGTGTCAGAGAGCTGGAAAACCATATGATAAAAAGAAAGCTCCTTTAAAATTAGTTCCTGTAATTCAAGAGATTTTTACTAAAATAAATATTGATGCTTGTGGACCTCTTCCAATCACTTCTAATGGAAATAGATATCTTATCACCGCCATATGCGCCCTCAGGGGCTTACCTACTTCAGGTAAGTACGGGCTTCACGAACCCGAGGGACCTGAGTGAACTTCTCCTTTCCCATGGGGTTTACTGTCTTTGGTAAACACGGGTGACGCGCCCCCGGGATGCCCTAGCGATCCTTCTTTTATTTTCGACCCTCCTTCTTGTCAAATTGGCATCTATTTTTCCTTTCTTCCTCTCAGGGGCTCACCTTCGGGTGAGTACGGGAGGCCACGTACCCGAGATACCCAAGTGAAAAAAAACCCGTAAAAGAAAGACAAAAAAAAATCTTTGTTTGGTTAAATTTTTATTTGCAGATTTCAAATGAAATTCTTTTTATTTCTGTTTGGGGTTGATTTTGCGGGTTTTTTTTTGTGTTTGTTACTTTTTGTTCTTTACTTTCTGTATTTCCTTTTATATTTATTCTGTTGGGAATTTTAAAATAAAAATTTCATTTATTAACTTCAACGTCAGATCAAGTTATTGTCTTGACCTGCCCCGCATGTTTGCCGTGTGCGGTGACCCGTGCCAGGGGAAAGTAAAAATTTGGGATCCTGTTGCGTTCCCTTTGGCCCATGCTTCTCCGTAGACGGGTGGCAGGAGTGAGTCCGCTCCTGTCAATCGGCTGGTGATCGCTTCTGAGGGGTTCTTCTCGAACCCCAACGACGTTGCTTTAGGGTTAGTATTGCAGTTAGGGGTGCCTCGGGTGAACCGACGGATCCACACCCCGAAGCTGTAATACTATACTCCAGTGCCACCTCTGGGGTAAGTGCCGTGCCTGGCAATTGTCAGATGACCGGCGGGCTGCCTCCCCTTGTTGGACTCCTATGGTGGGTGGAGGCGTGCTGGAGTGAACAAAAAAAAAACCCTCATGGATCCAAAAACTTCTTTATGCCCTGATGGAGGCCTTAATCCATCAACCACATCTATCTCCATGGAGGTAGCTGTAAAATCTTCTGCATCTTGTAACAATGATATAAATGGAAAATTTCTGAATTTACAAACTCTTGATAGTAGCAACTATAGATTCTTTGTGATTAAAAAAACAGACGGCACATTAAAAAATATCTCGGCAATCCTCTTACACAAAACTATTTTAGCTATGGTTGGAGAAGTTTAGAGCATAAAAAAGAGGAACATTGGCGATATCTTAGTGGAAGTAGCGTCTTCTCAACAAGCAAAGAATATTTTAAAATTGAATAAAATAGGTAAATATGAGGTTTCTGTAACACCCCATCATTCATTAAACATTTCACGGGGCGTAATATCCGAAACCGGTTTAATTTTTGACTCTGAAAATGATATTCTAGACACCATCAAGGATAAAAATGTTTGTAATGTCCGTCGTATAACTATACGTCGAGATGGAAAAACACTGCCCACAAAACATTTAATAATTACTTTCAATAGCCCGACACTCCCAAAAACAATAAAAATTGCCTATCTTAACTGCCAAATTCGGCCCTACATTCCAAATCCTTTGCGATGCTTTAAATGCCAAAGGTTTGGGCATTCTGTTTTTGTCTGCCGTGGCCAGCAAACCTGTGCCCAATGTTCTGTCGTTGGGCATGAAAGTAAAGAATGCAATTCGGAACCCATCTGTCCGAATTGCAAAGGTAACCATCCCGCCTACTCTCGAACATGCCCTCGATGGATAACAGAAAAAGAAATTCAAACAATAAAAATAACCCAAAATATTTCATTCCCTGAGGCTAGGAAAATTGTTTCCGAGCGCACCCCTACAGTTGGTATGTCATATGCATCCACTTTGAAAAACAACTCAATCCCACAAGTCCATGATTCTTTTAAGTTAAAAACAATAGACGCAGCTACTCAAACAACAACTACAATAGAAACAAAAGCTCGCAGCCATACCGTTCCAGAGACTGTGACTGCTATATCCAAACCTTCTACAAGCAGATCTCAATCTATTCATCGAACGCAAACTTCTTCTGCAGTTGTCCATTCAAATCAAACCCAAGCAACAAAACCAAACCCAATAATTAGTACTAAAATTCCATCCATAAATCAATCTTCTAAGACTTCAGCCACGCCGATTGCTAAACAACAAATAAACAGAACAAAAACGAATAACAGAGCAAAGAAACTACGCCTTAACAGAAATTCTTCAGCTGCACTTAGAACAAGCCCTTTTAAAAATAAAAATAAAAACGTTATTCAAAAATCCAATATAGATGAAGATGCTTTAAAAGTATATATATCGGATGAAGAAGTAATGTCAACAGATGATTCTTCGGAACCATCTGTGGAAAAATAATCTCTCTTTTTTTCTTTCTTTTTCTTTCTCATGGTCTCCTTAGTTTCTTGGAATTGCAGGGGATGTAGAAGCAAAATTACAGAATTGAAAGATATCATAAACAAACATCATCCAATAGTTATTGCTCTCCAGGAAACTAATTTAACGAACAAAAACTCTATTAACATTAAACATTTTAGCAATTTCAGAAAAGATATCGCCCAGAAAGCAAGTGGAGGTGTTGCTCTTTTAACATCCCACGCTTTCCCTGCCTCTCAAATAGATTTGCAAACCCCACTTCAAGCCGTTGCAATCAGAATTGACGCCGAAACTTTAATTACAGTCTGTACACTATATCTACCTCCAAATACCCAAATAAGCACAATTCACTTAAATAGCCTCATCAATCAGCTACCAATGCCTTTTATAATAATCGGAGATCTAAATGGACACAGTACTCTTTGGGGCAATAAGAGAAACAACTCAAGAGGAATTCAAATTGAAAAAATAATCTCTGATAATAACCTGTGCCTTCTAAATAATAACCAACCGACCTATTTTCATTTACCTACTAAAACATTTCATTCAATAGATCTGGCAATTTGCTCTCCTTCCATTTTACCTTACTGGATTTTCAAAACTGACCCTTATCTTTACAATAGTGATCACTTTCCAGTTATATTGGATCGTGCAATTCCATTCCAACAAAATAATATTCCATGTAATAGATACATATATAATACTGCTAACTGGCCAATTTATTCTTCCCTTGCTAATATTACCGAAGAAACATTAAATTATCATAGCATTGATGATGTTGCAGAAGAAATAACAAAAATAATCATTGAAAGTGCTAATGCTTCCATCAAAATAATTTCTTACAAACCAAGAAAACAAAGTAAACCGTGTTGGAATGAGGATTGCCGGATAGCTTACAAATACAAACGGAGGTCATGGAACATTTTTAAAAGATATCCTACTCAAACAAATTTTATATCGTACTAACAAAACAAAGCTATTTTTAGAAAAACCCAACGGAAAAGCCAGAAGGAATCCTGGATAAATTATGTTAATAATATTAATAGTACTATATCTAGTAAGCAGTTGTGGGACAGAATTAAACGTGTTTCTGGAGTTCATATAAATAGACAAATTCCAGTTTTGGAATGCAATAATCGGATCATTTCATCCCCAAAGGAAATTGCAAATACAATAGCCTTATCTCTGTCCCATATTTCTAGTTCTAATAATTACCCGGACAACTTTAAGAAACTAAAAACTGCAGCTGAAAAAAAGAAAATCAATTTTATAACCAGACACAATTTGCCATACAATAATGATTTTACTTTTCATGAACTGGAGAATGCTCTTTCTCATACGCACAACTCATCCCCAGGACCAGATAATATCACCTACCATCTCATAAAACATCTATCATGCAACTCATTGATCAACCTTTTAAAATTTTATAACAGGATCTGGAGAGAACATAAATTTCCTCATTCATGGAAGCAGGCTATCATCATTCCAATTTTAAAACCGGGAAAAGATCCTACAGATCCAACAAATTACCGACCCATAGCCCTCACGAGCTGTCTATGTAAAATACTGGAAAAAATGGTAAACACCAGGCTCATGTTCATCTTAGAAAAAAATTGTATTTTTTCGCCTTTCCAAAGTGGCTTCAGGCGACATAGGTCTACTATTGATAACCTAGTCGCTTTGGAAACACAAATAAGGGATGCGTTTGTCCAGAACAAACATTTAGTTTCTGTATTTTTTGATATCGAAAAGGCGTATGACCGCTCATGGAGATATGATATTCTGAAAGATTTATACAATTATGACTTGAGGGGAAACCTGCCAACTTTTATTCAAAACTTTTTAGAACATAGATTTTTTAAAGTTAAAGTGGGATCAATTCTATCGGATGTTTTTACTCAAGAAGAAGGGGTGCCTCAGGGAAGTGTTTTAAGTGTTACTATTTTTATTATAAAAATTAATAATATAGTTTCTAACATCCCACCGTCTGTTAAAGCTCTTTTATACGAAGACGACCTGCAAATTTCTTGCATGAGCAAAGAAATGTTTTCTATCGAAAGACAACTTCAACAGGCTATTAATAAAATAACAAAATGGACAAATGAAAACGGCTTCTGCTTCTCTCCGACTAAAACAGCGTGTGTGCATTTCTGTAGACAAAGGAGTCTTCATCCTGATCCCGAAATTTATTGCAACAATATTTTAATTAACGTAGTTGACCAATTCAAATTCTTAGGATTAATTTTTGACAAGAAACTCACTTTTCGCTCTCATATTTTGCAATTTCGGAAACGATGCGATAAATCCATGAATATTTTAAAAGTTTTAGCTCACACTTCATGGGGTTCCGATCGCATTTGTCTTTTGAAGTTGTACCATGCCCTTATCAGATCAAAATTGGACTACGGCTGCGAGATATACGGTTCGGCAAGAAAATCTATTTTATGTAAATTAAACACTGTTCATCATATTGCTTTACGACTATGTTTCGGGAGCTTTCAGAACATCTCCTATTCAGAGTCTATATGTTGCTTGCAATGAACCATCATTAGACTTGGGGCGACAGTATTTGTCCCTTAAATATCATTTTAGATCCATCTCATCACCAAAAATTGTATCCTTTTTTAAATAAAAATTTATTTTTAGATAGGCTATATGGTGCGAGAAAACTATCCATACCTCCTTTTCATAGAAGAATTGAATTTTTAGTTGAGGGCTATGAGATTTCTATCATTCCATTGACGAAAATCAGTGAAGAGTTCTCCCCTTGGCATGAACATAATTTTAATTTTAAAAATCCATTCAGACATTTTAAAAAACGGGAAACTACAGGAAATGTTTTTATTCAAATCTTTAATGACTTTGCAGAGCAATATATTGATTTCAAACATATTTACACTGACGGCTCTAAATCACCAAATCATGTTGGTGCTGCCTATTTAATAGACAATTCTCTTCATTCTTTTAAACTTCATCCTTCATGTTCTGTCTTCACAGCAGAGGTTGCAGCAATCCATAAAGCTCTAGACAGTTTATCTAATCGACATAATGAGAATTTCATTATATTCACCGATTCCATGAGTACTTTAGAATCATTCAGTCATCCAAATCATTCTTCACGTCCTCTGATCACTCATACGCTAAAAATAATTCAGAATCTTAAACGCCAAAACGTTCAACTGATTTTTTGCTGGATTCCTTCCTATGTGGGCATCAAGGGAAATGAATTAGTCGATATTGCCGCTAAATCGGCATCTAATGAAATGTCTCCCACCACTCCATATTGCGACATCATAAAATACATTAAATCAGTTATTCATAATCACTGGCAAGACCAATGGCAATTTGGTTGGGGAAAATCCCCAACCATATATTTTTAAATTTTTAAATGAGATTGGTTTTACCCCATTCATATAATCTTACATTTTATCTTTATTTCTATTATAGATGAATTTTAATTTGTTTCAATGAAAATTATTTTCTCTTAACCTTGTGTTTGGCACATTATGTCCCAAGAGAATTCAGTGCCAGAAATTTAACCAACCAACCAATCAAGCCATTGCAGTTAGAATACATATCCAAACTTTAATTACAGTTTGTACTTTATACTTACCTCCAAATACTCGTATTGATATAACGCTAATTCACAACCTCATCCATCAACTGCCAATGCCCTATATGTTGCTAGGAGATTTTAATGGCCACAATATTCTTTGGGGCAGTGAAAAAAACAACCTAAGAGGTACACAAATAGAGAAGATCATTTCTGACAATAGCCTGTGTCTTTTGAATAACAACCAACCGACTTATTTTCATCTACCCACAAGAACTTTTCACTCGATAGATCTGGTAATTTGTTCCCCTTCAATTTTATCTTTCTGGACTTTCGAAATCGACTCATATCTTTACAATAGCGATCACTTTCCCATTGTATTGAATCGTGCGAACTTCATACCACAAAACCAAATATCATACAATAGATACATATAGGAAACTGCTAACTGGCCATTGTTTTCATCCTTAGCTGTTATCAATGAAGAAATAATAAATTATCGTAACATTGATGAGGTTGCAGAGGACATCACTGGCATAATAATTGAAAGTGCAAATATTTCCATAAGAAAAGTTTCTAATAAAATAAGCAAACATTCTAAACCGTGGTGGAACGAGGATTGCTGAATAGCCTATAAAAACCAAAGGAGGTCATGGAATGTTTTTGAAAGGTATCCTACCTTAACTAATTTTATTTCGTATAAACAACACAAAGCCATTTTTAAAAAAATACAACGACGCAATCAAAGAGAATCATGGGCAAAGTATATTGAAAATTTAAGTAGCAATATTTCTAATAACAAATTATGGGATAGAATAAAACGCACACACACACACACATTTCTGGAGTTTTTATAAATCGACAAATTCCAATTTTGGTAGACAATAATCAAATTATTTCATCTCGGAAAGAAATAGTTAATACTTTAGCCCGTACTCTCTCCAATACTTCCAGTTCTAATAATTATTCTGAAAATTTCAAAAAAATAAAAACAACTGCAGAAAAGAAGAGAATTAATTTTACTATACCACATAACTTGTCTTACAATTCTGATTTTACTTTTTGTGAACTGGAAAATGCTCTCTCCCATACTCATAAATCATCTCCTGGACCAGACAACATTACTTACCAAATCATAAAACATTTGTCAGTAGATTCACTAAGAAATCTTTTAAAATTTTATAATTGGATCTGGAAGGAACACACCATTCCTCGTTTATGGAAATATGCAATCATTATTCCAATTTTAAAACCGGGGAAAGATCCAACAGATCCAACAAATTATCGACCCATAGCCCTCACGAGTTGCTTGTGTAAGGTCCTGGAGAAAATGGTAAACTCAAGATTAATGCACGTATTAGAATTTTTTTTTTATTTTTTCTCCATTCCGAAGCGGCTTCCGACGTAACAGGTCTACTGTAGATAACCTCGTCGCTTTGGAAACACAAGTAAGAGATGCCTCTGTTCAGAATAAACATCTTGTATCTATTTTTTTCGATATTGAGAAGGCATATGATCGTACTTGGAGGTATGAAATTTTACGAGACTTATATAATTACGACATGAGGGGTAACCTTCCGATTTTTATCCAAAAGTTTTTAGAGCACAGATATTTTAAAGTTAAAATTGACTCGACCTTATCAGATGATTTCATTCAAGAAGAAGGGGTGCCACAAGGAAGTGTTTTAAGTGTAACTTTGTGCATAATAAAAATTAATAATATTATTTCAAACATCCCGCCATCTATAAAAGCCCTTATATATGTTGACGACCTACAAATTTCATGTACGGGAAAGGAAATGAAAACAATTGAGAGACAACTTCAACTGGCGGTCAATAAAATTACAAAATGGACAAAGGAAAACGGTTTCTGCTTCTCACTGACAAAAACCGCTTGTATTCACTTTTGCAGACGAAGGAAACTCCACCCTGATCCTGAAATCTATTGTAACAATATTTTAATAAACGTGGTAGACGAAATAAAAATTTTAGGACTCATTTTTGACAAGAAACTAACGTTTCGCCCTCACATTTTACAACTCCGAAAACGATGTGAAAAAACTATGAATATTTTAAAGGTTTTAGCACATGCTTCCTGGGGTTCGGATCGTATCTGTCTTTTAAGATTATATCACGCTCTCATCCGATCAAAATTAGACTACGGCTGTGTGTATGGCTCTGCTCGAAAGTCAGATTTAAAAAAAATTGAACACTATCCACCATACTGCACTTCGACTATGTTCTGGAGCCTTCAGAACATCCCCCATTCGGAGTTTGTATGTTGACTGCTTTGAACCATCATTAGACTTGAGACGACAACTTCTGTCCCTCCAATACCATTTTAGAACCATGTCAGCATCAAACTTTTTATCTTTTTCCGACAAAAGTTTATTTCTAGATAGGCTTTATCATGCAAGAAAACTATCCATACCTCCTTTCCATAGAAGAGTACATGTTTTAATTGAGGGCTATGGGATTAATAACATTTCTGTGATGAAAGGCATTGAAGAAATTCCTCCTTGGCATGAACATGATTTTAATTTTAAAAATCCATTTAAATGCTTTAAGAAATCAGACACTACGCAGGGTGTTTTTCTCCAAATTTTTAATGACTTTGCAGAGCAATATACCGATTTTAAACATATTTACACTGACGGTTCAAAGTCGACGAATCAATGTGGGTGCTTCATTTGTTGTAGATGGTTCACTTTGTTCATTTCAACTTCATGCATCATGTTCAGTTTTTACTGCTGAAATTTTTGCGATCCATAAGGCTTTAGACAACTTGTCAACTCGACATGATGAAAATTTTATTTTATTTACCGATTCTATGAGTAATTTTGTAGCTGCCCAAGAATGAGACAAAATATTTTGTCTGGTATTTATATCCTGTACATAAATTCAGAATATGCGCATAAACATATTAAACGCATGTTTTATTTGTTTAAAATTTTATCTAGAGAGAATTATCTTTGGTATCCCCTTAAAAAATTATATTAATGCTCGATAATCCAACACAGACTAGATCCCGAACGTGCAGAATTAAAGACAGGTGTGTATATTATGCGATAAATTTATTTCCCCGTAATCAATAATTTCATGATATTAAATAAATGTAAATTTGATCAATTTTTCGAGATTTTCCTGATTCCCTTTAAAAAATTTTGATTTGTTTTAGATTTGCAGTTATTAATAAAAATATCTTTAAAAACAATTGTTACTGAACGTGAAACTCAAACAATAAAAACTGATTCACAAAGGTAAGACTTTAGAAAAACTCTAATTTTAAATTAAACGTATTGAAAAAAAATAATAATTACAATTGAATAAACATTAGTTGACATCGGAATTTTAAAAGAAAAAGGTTTTCATGGATATTTAAGTTATAATTATATAAAGCAATAGGAACGAAAATGTACTAGCTCTTAATTTGTATTTATACTCTTATATAAATTAAAAAATCGCACCGGAAGCGAAGCTAGGGCGAGGCTGGTTATTCGTTCGTGCAACGCGAGGACCGAATTCCACACCACGCCACTTTGAAAGCGCGTCCCGTTTCCGGAGCAGGAACTCGCAAACCCTTTTCGAAAAATATAAATAAAATATAATATCTTATGTAAATTAAAAATTTCTTTCAAGTTTTCGCGAATTTCTGAAAAATACATATTTTTTTTTTTTTATTATTGAAGTTATTTTGAAAATTCACTAAAAAGTGGTATAACTTTATAATAATAAAGCATTCTGAATTAAACATTTTAACTTTACATTCTTAATGTTCGCATTTCATTTATAGCATTATCATCTAGTTAATCTTATTATCTCCAAAAAAACTTAAGTTAATTAATTGAATTCCATGTATTAGATATATATTGTTATTATTATCGTGAAATTACTAGCTTTTGGAATTTACTGCTGATATTTAAACATATTTTTTTTTTTTTCAAAAAATTTATTCGTAAGTTTGAAAAGTAATTTGAATAAATAAATAAATATTCTCTTCCGTTTCTTTTACATAAAACTTTCTTTTCAAGTTTAAAAAAATTTATTGTATAATTTTGACTAAATTGTCAATTTTATAACCTCTCAATCTCAGATTTTCTTTCAACGATAACTTTATAAGAGCGCATATAAATATAATTTGACATGCATAAATTTCAAAACCCTTATAATTTCGTTTAGATTTGATTTTTGGACATCCTAAATTACCGCTCCAGGAACCAAAAGAAAGCAACGTCACTGCTGCTTCTAAAGAAATTTCTAGAATCCTAGTGTAATTATTATTTTTCTTTGAAAGTCCACTCAATTTCTCCCCATAAAATAGTGTTAAATTAACCAATTAACAACAACCAATTTTAGCCTTATAAATGGGCTTCTATATATTTTTCTAACAATTAAAATTCATAGTGAGAGTATTATACATACATTTCTCTCTTTCCTTACAACAGAGGGCGCCACGTCTGCCCTTTATAATTAATAATTCCAGTTCTCTGATATAACGTAACCGAGACATTAAAATGCTTAAAATTTTGCACTTTTTTAATTTTCGATTTCATATGTATATTATTTATGATAATTTGATAAATGAAACGCTAGAAACCTGAATTTTAAAATGAAAGCAAACATGCTAAGTTATGTAGGGGGGAAAAAAATCTTTATTTGCGTTTTTCTCGAAATTTGTTATATTTAGGAGATTCTGGTATCCTTTCCTCAAAATTTTCTTTATCCCACGTGCTAATATGTTCCATTTTATAAAATATTTTTTTTTTTTTATTTTAGATTCCATATATATATTCCGAATTCTTATTTATGAGAATTTGATAAATAAAAAGCTACAAAACTGAATTTTAAAATTATAAACAAACGTGCTACGCTAAACAGGGGGGGGGGGGGGAATCTTTATTTGAGTTTTTCTTAAAATTCGTTTTATTTAGGATTCTGGTACACTTTCCGTAAAATTTACTTCATCTCAAGTTTTGATATGTTCCATATTATAAAACAAGGTTTTTCTCGAAACATTGAACATAATTTTTTCCCCCTAATAAATACTCACAAATGATAGGATAGCACAATATTTGTATAAAAATTAAGGGAAATTTAAATGAAATATTTTTAAATATTTAATAACTTTAATTAAATTTGAAATTAATTAAAATTATGTTCAATATATAGAATGTCATGCTTATAAGTATTATGCAAAATTTCAAAATTATAAATGAAGTGGACTTTGGCTAGATGTACCTAGAGTTAAGTACACAACTTACAAATTTAAATATAACTATCGATTATTAATTTCTCATACAGAATTATTTATGGATATAAATGTGATTTTCTTTCTATAAACAGATACAAAAATAGGCAGATATTCCAATGTTTAAATATGATTTCCCTTGCTTTAAGTTTAAGAAGTGCGGATTATTTAAATTTGGCGTAAAATAAGCTCAGTGGCATTATTGAATCTAGAGATAATGTTATTTTTCTAGAAAACGAACTTGTTATAAATTTCCAAAGCAGTGAATGCTATATTAACCGCCGCAGGACTCGTGATTGCGATTCGATGGAGGCAACGTCAGCCATGAACTCGCAATTTGGAAAGGAAGGTGCCAACTCATGCGTCGTCCTCGTCAATTGACCGAAGTTCAAAATATCGAGGTGCGTCGCCTATAGCCTCTGTATTGATTGCATCTAGTGTAAAGTGACCAGATTTTAACATTCAGTAAAAGGACATCATGACGGGGAGGTTTTGATGCAATTTGGTACTTAAAAAATACCTACCTTTGGTACCTAAATAAATTCTTACCTAAATCATCTGAATAGCTTATTTGTTGACATCACTTGTTTAACTAGCACTAGCACGCAGTACTATGTGTATCGTATGAGAGACAGTTACAAAACTCAATATGCGAAGGCGTTACTTTGTGGACGACCAACAAACTCCTTACACCCTGTCACTTCTCCTCTCTAAAATTCAACTCCGTTTCCAATTTTTGTATAAAATGTAATTTCTTTGCAACAATGTTCCAGATGATGCTAGATCGCTAGAGGAACATGTCGCCATAAGAATAAAATCTGTGGAGGTGTACAAAGTGTTCTCTCTTCTTTTAACAGCTATAAAATGTTTTCGTCGCTGCCAATGCCGAAAAATGTCACTGTTCATTAAGTCCAAACAATGGTGGTCGTATTCTAGCAACTGATCAAAGCGGACTTTGATGAGAAGTTTTTGATAATCAGTTCTCAACAATTATTTTTGTTATTAAAATTTAAAATTATAAAATTTACAAAAATAATATAAAGCTCATATCCTGGTGAAATAGCTACATGGAAGCCAAAAACCGTATATTCCCTTCCCATTCTCCCGTCGTTCCTTAGCTTGTCGCGCATTCTTTCTAAAAATCGGGACTTTCTTAAAACCCCACGGGAGGCGGGATAAATTGTTAGAAAGCGGGACGTCTGGTCACTTTAATCTAGTGCAACGTTAATAAAACCAATCAATAAGCTCGCGATCATGATCACTGATCTACGCTTTATATAGTTTTGATGCGCAAGTAAACATTAATGAGATAACTATTGAGATATGTATTCTATTTATTTTTAATGAAGTAGAAGTTCTATGGAGGATTTACTATCAGTGAGTGAATGTAAAGTTTATTGGAGCAAGAGCCAGATATGGCTATGCTGCACCAAACAAGATTTAACTGTGGTCCAGACGTCAAGGAATTGAAGAAAAGAACAAAAATTGGTTAACATGAAAGAGGGTCGAAAATAGAGAAGGATGGCTAGGGTAACACGGGTACGCGTCACTCGCGTTTACCAAAGACAGTAACCCCCATAGGAAAGAAAAAGATCACTAGGGTGCCTAGGGGTCATGATGCCCGTACTTACCGGATTTACTATCAGCATAAAGTTCAAATTTTCAATTAGTTTTAGTTTCCTATCAGACAGGAAAGTGAATAATTGATCTATGCCCGAGAAACGAAGTTATAATTAATTCATTTAAACATTAAAAACAGACTGTAATACATATCTATAAAAGATGCACACCGAAAATACGACATTGTCTCCGATCTTGGATCCAACAATGTAGAATACTTACTCAGAGAAGATCCCGCAATTTCTTTAGAAATAATATATCCATTTGGGTCGTAATGATTTTAAGATTGTGCAACCATTTAGTTACCAAGTGTGGTTATGATCCTGTAGTTATTGGTGTCTTTTCCTCAGACGAAATTTCCTCTGCATTTCTTATAATTATTAAAGAAATCTTAGGAATATCAAGATGCCATTCAATGCAATCTTCAGGAGCTTACCTTCTAAAGACTGATGTAGGAATCACGACACCGAGTTACCGTAATTATCTTTTATTTTCACATGGGGTTCACAATTTGTGTTAAAAATGGGTGACACGCCCAGAGATCTAGCTCTTATACATTTAAAATATACCGACACACACACTCACTTAATTTAATGGAATTTAATGGCAGTTTATTCATACGATATTTCTAATACATCCACATTTATTGAATTATATTTTATTTTATTTATTTGCTTATTTATTAGAGAATCTTTAATTCCCCACTTTGTTTGAGGATCAAATGAAGTTTCGTAAGTTTAGAGTTCAACACAAAAATTATAAATTTTAAACAAAACATTTTATAACTTTACACTCCTAGCTGGTTTCGTAGAGTAATTTGATAGATAAGTCTATTGCATTCTTTATAAAGACATTAATCTCTGCAAACAATAAAACGTCCAAGCTACATCCAAAGAATAAAACAAAATTCTTATACAAATTTAGTAACAACGAAAATAATCCCTTCTAAGATATGAATCATGATTATATAATTAGATAACACAAAGGCATAACAAATTGCTTATTGCAAAGTTGTTTCAATCAACATGGCATTTAAATACAGAAGAAAAAAAATCCAGGATTTAGCTACTTGAAATATTTCATATTTGTACTTCATTTAAGAAAAATAATTTGTTTTCTCTGATAATAATCATAAAAGTAATCCAGACTGCATCACGCATAGTGCATACTTTTTTGAATCAAGTTTACTTTTAATTATATAAAAACTAAAATGACATCATTTAAGTAATGGTAAAAATAACATTTTTACAGCATTTTGCAAACATAATCTAATTGTCTGAGAATTTAGATATCATAGAGTTATTTTATATTATCTCAAATCTATTGCATTTTCCCCAATAAAGTCGGTATTTTACTATAATAAAAAAAACATTTTATATCTGTAGAAGTTATTATTTACACAACAATATAGAAATGTAATTCAATTGTCTCAGAATTTAATTGGTTGGAATTCATTGGCACTCCCATAAAATTCTTTCAGTGATAAAAACATGTTATTCATATCAAAAATAAGAGTATAGAAAAGGAGGATAATTATGAACCGAAGAAATATTAATATTTTGAATATCCTTCTAAATGCATTTGACAGTTGCAATTATATATTGTTAATACAAGATTATTAATCAATAATGAATGTTTATAAGACTGATAACAGATTAATTAACACATGAAAAGTTCTGATATAATATTTTAATAATTCATGTCCCATATCCTGATACAACATTAATTACTAAATATCAGAACAAGATTTTCATATACACAAGTGGTTATTAAAAATAATAATTAACTTTTATGCATATATTAAGCAAACAATACGGTATATTTAAAAATTTTATTCACATATCAGTAAAACATACATTTAAAAATCATTACAAATTCATTTAGGAATAATCCTTTTCCTATTATTATCGATTTCTTTAATCAAAATACGCTCTCTCTCTCATGTGCTTTAATGAATCTACAAGAAAGAAGGAAATAACATTAACTTCTTACTCAACGGTTTATACTACAGATATTACAAAATAAATGTTTGAATAACTTTAAAATAAAAAAAATCACTAACTACAGTTAGAAATTAAACTTCATTTTGGAAACACAGTTCATATATATAATTTTAAATTGACGCATAGAAAGATATAAAATAATATCTAGAAAATGGGTTTAATTATCTACGATTGTCAGACAGACAAACGTAACAAATTGAAAATTTTTAACATTTGACTGGTGCTGGTAACATTCATGTGCCTTATGGATAACATTAATAATTTTTAATTTAAAATGAAAATTTTTAATTCGAAATTTTAAAAACACTTATATTTTTATATAGATTCAAACTCATAATTAACAAGATTTTTTAAAAGGATAATTAACAGGAAAAAAGAATACAAAGAGGGAAAAAATTACAAGTTAAAATGATAATGGTTATTTAATTTTTTGCCAAAGTTGATTTCATTGCTACAATTTGTTAACTAATGAGCAAAATCTAATATTTAAAAAATTATATTACAGCTGATTAATTTCCTACGTATGAAAAATTCACCGAATTCCAATATAACATTTGGATTATTCATATGGCATATATTACAATAATTCGATAATATAAGTTAAAAAAAATTTCAGAACAAGTTTTTAAACAACACAAATTGCAGCATACAAAATCAGTAATGCAAATCTGAGGGAAAAGTACAGTAAAATAACAATTAAATTTTTCCCCCAGATAACTGTACTAATACATAATTTTTTGTATTTCTTCTAGAAGAAGAAACAAATTTAACAGTCCTTATATGTATATAAGCTGTACAAAATATTTCTTACTTATATTTTACATCATTTTCAAAGATAATTCGTAATAATTTTACAAATTTGCACACTTTTTGGAGGGTTTTAAGATAGGCTGGAATACAAGAATTTTATAAGCTTATATTGGGAAATAAATGCTGTACAATATAATAGTATTAATTTCAATTGAAACTTAAACTAATTTTAATGTGACCATTATTAAGAATTATTTAATTTCAATGGCAAGTTAGATAAACGCAAGGCAATGTTTATAAAAGCATTGAAAACACAAGATATAAATTCAGCTTTAAAAGAACAAATAATCTGATTAAAAATCAAAAGAACTTGTTAGAAAAAAAATCACAAATTACATAGAGTTATGTCATATCATAAAGGTATTCAAGATTAGATCCTTCCTGCTCACTGAACAATCAAACTGCTCCTATAATTAAAGAGTTATTTTCAGTCAAGTAGGCATTACATAAAGAGAGAAACAGCAACCAGCATTTAACTAATTTAAAAAAAAATTATATTTATACAGCATTTTAGAAATATAACTTAATCATCTCAAATTAAATATTATACTTTTTCAAATAGTCTCAAAACCTATTGCAGACATTTTCAGTCAAGTTGGCATTTAACTATATATAAAAGCGATCCACTTTATCATTATTAAATTACTATTTTTTTTTATATTATTTAAATAAGTTTTACATAAGGGAAGCAAAATTTTCCGTTCATTTAAAAATAAGAACTATTAAAAGTTATTTTTAATTGTATGGCTTATAGTAAAAAAGCAACAAATGTAAGAATTTCATAACGATAGGTATTTGATTTTAATGCTTGGAAATAATTATAGTACCATTAATACCGAAAGTTCTTTATTCTGGAACTTCATGTTTTCACTAAAAACTGGGGCAGCGATAGCCTAGAGGTTAAGACAGCGGACTCGTGGTCGGCAGTTTCCGGCGAGTCGTAGGTTCCAGCCTTGATGCAACTTAAAGACAGGCAGTGTAGCCGGGGTGATGCACGTTAAATCTGTCGTGGCTCAAAGTCTTAACGTTGGCGTGGTGAGAAAGTTTAGAGAAAGGGTGCCTGCTCAGGTGTCATCCTTATCACTTGACAGTGGTTCAAAATTACGAGGTCCGTCGCCAATAGCCCTCGTGTTGTTTCTAGTGCGATGTTTATAAAAACCAACCAACATTCACTAAAAATTAAAATCGACATTGGTTGTTCTTGCATATAAAAATTAGGAATTTTACTAGCAGAACACATAATTTATCTCATTCTGGCATTAATTGATTAAGCATATAAACGTTATGAGCTTTATTAGTCGAACACGTATTCTATCGCATTTTCATATAAAATTTCCTTTGGTGTTTCTTGTGGTAAACCACCCATTTTGAAGTACCACTTATTTATTTCTTCCCTGGTCCATATACTGGGTATGTGCTTGTATGTATATTTAGATAAGCGCAAGATTTTTTGTTCAAAATTTTAAGTAGAACCTAGATCTTACATCGCTTTTGAAAGCTTAGATTCCTGTGACAAATTGCTGGTTGCTTTCAGTTTTAGGAGTGATAATAAATTATTGTTTGTTAAATTGCTTCTCACCTTCCTTCTCATTTAATTTAAGGAAGGGAATGTTTTTCGCATGAATATATTTGTCAGAACAGCAAATGCTAGTTTTGATTTTTTTTTTTTTTTTACTTTTCTCTCGTCACACATGTTTCAGGCAAACTAGACCATTATTCAGGTAATATTGTTTCTCTTTTAGACAGTTGTTTAATCGCTGCCCACTCGAGTCGATGTGAATTAAATTAGATTTTTCACACCACAAGGGCTCTCCTTTTTATCAACATTAACTTTAATTCTGAACCGGGCTCTACGCATTTATTTGGTATTACATTTAACTCCTTATCTTAGTTTAGGGGGAAAGCGTAACGAAACAGAAAAAAAAATTGATTTTTCACCATCAAGAGAAACAGAACGCTCAGAGAATATTGACATCCAGTGAAATGACGTCAAAGGCGAAAAGATTTTATACTCCGGAAAGGAGCAACACTATTGGTCGATTTAAAGACACGGCTTCGATTTCGCCTTCTCACGATTGGTCTCCTAAGAACCGAGGGAGAAGGGAGAGGGGGCTTTCAGACGCGCGCGCACTTCTCTTCGAAGGTGACGTCAGCTGAAAACCACACAGGTTTTATTAGAAAACTGCGGGTTAAAATGACTATTCCTCTCCTTCGCTTCGGGTTCTGCGAGAAGCCGCTTTCACCCACCTCTCCCTTCCCACCTCTCGCCTTTGCTTTCGATCGAGACTTTTTTACTCTCATCTTTTCTACCGATTTCCCCTGACTAGCGTCTGTTCACAGCCCAAACCGCGTATGGGAGACCGAAAACTGGACGAGTCTACTTAAATCGTGGGGATTAGAGGAATTTTTTTAGAAATTAGTCTGTACGCAGCCCATATTCCGAAACATTGTTGAAATGGAAATGGCTACGCTGGGTGATGAGAAAGATGCACTCATTAGGAATTCTTGTTTCTTTCAGAACTCGAGCACAATGAAGTGGGCAAAATATTGTAATATTTGAAATGGCACCCAATCCTGATATGATGTATCATCAGATGCATTCTTGTACTTTGTAATATTATTTCTCATTGAGTGTTTGTTTTTTTATCGTTGTTCATTGTGATCATACCACCATGCACGAACAAATTCACATTTCTTTCAGAACTCAAGTAAAATGAAATAGACAGAAAACTTTCAGCAACCACCAGCCATCACATCTATGACTTTTGAATGCATTATATACACTTTTATTGTAAGAAATTTTTTTTTTCTTTCATAGAAATGGAAATTCTTATGGGTTTCCTAATTTGCTTTGTTTAGCCTATTCTTTTTATTTGATGCCAACATAAATTTTATTTCTTTGAACCCTTTTTAACTATTAACTATGCAATGTACTTTAACATTGAAGATTAACTTTTCAATAATGATGATCCATTCCCCCCCCCTCCCTTCCATTTAAGTTTATATGAAAATTAAAACATGTTTAAGAAGTAAATATTGTTCTGTACAAGCAACTGCTTTATTTAGATTTGAAATATTTTTCCATATTCCAGAAAGTTAATATATTTTTTCTCACTTTTATCAAATATATTTTTAACTTAATAAATATAATGTTACTATAACTTAATTTGTTTAAAAATTATTTTATATTTTAAATTGTGTTAAGGTTTATGTGGTTAATAAGTTTTAACCCCTCCCTTAATTTGAAGGTTAGTTTAATGTTATGTTAGTTATTGTATTTATTGCCTTTACATTTTCCATGTACTCTTTTTTTTTTTTTTTACTTGATATAAATGTTTATCATTATAAATAACTTTTTAATACATATCCATGAGTAAACTTGCGTGTTTGTGTTGCAAACTAATACATAAATTATTCCATTCAGTCCTTGGTATAGTCTTGCATTTTGAAATGCCATGTTGGTTGGATCCTATTTTAGCTGGCTTGGCGATGCCTGGTATTTTTTCTGGTGGGGATATTTTGCATCCTGTGTTTTTATAAAGCTAAGTATTATTTTCATTAATTCATATTTTTGCATTTTTCTGTGTTACAATTAATTTAATCAACATCATTTTTTTTTAAGGTTTTTTTTTGGGGGGGGGAGTGGTGATATTACTGCATTTGTTCTATTTCACATATAATAATTATTTTTTACATAATTTGTAAGGAAATTATTTCATGCTTTTAGTATATATATACATATATTTCTCAGACTTTCAATACCTTCATGAGAATGTTTGATATGTTTGATCATGTCTGTTTTTGGTAAAAAAGCTTGATCTGACATTTTACGAGTTTGATAGTAAACTTTAAATTCATTCATTCTCTCGCACTTGGTTCTTGCTAAAAGTTTCAAAGTGCAGAATTTGTTTATAATCCCATAAAACTGATGACATAATCTGTTTTGGTGTTGTCTGGGCTGGTTCATCTTGCTTCGCCTACGTTCTTTTCCGATTAATACCGTTATAAACTATCTTTTTTACAGACAGTTATCAATTGTTTCAGAAATGGATCACTTTCGTTGCATTTCAAATGTGAATTGCCGATGATAATGTGTGGCATTAAATGAATTTCTTTAACCTGATGAGAGATTCATCAATCTATTTTCTAGCTGTTGAGATTTTTTTAATGCATGTCTGCATTATGTTTATCTGCAATCTTGTGCATTGCGCTGTAGTAATTGTATTCTATAAATAAGGAAATAGACCTCATGGGGAACCCGCCTTTCCAAATTGGATAAAAGGGGTAATGCGTTCATGCACCATACCTCCTGGGTAACGTGGAAAGTGGTGCCAATTGAGAAATGTTATACAATGAACTTTTTCATTGAATATATTTATTAGTTGGGATGCTATTTTCCTATACAGTGATTAATCATCTTTCAGTATAACGATGTTTTAATTTTTGTTCTTATATTTTTATGAATTTCTAGATTACGTATTTTTTCGATACTGTCATCGTTTTTTACATGGAAGAGCGTGATTCATCTTCAACATCTTCTCGGCCAAATTATCGATAGAGAAGGCTTATTGTTGAACAGTTGTTGGTCACTGGCTTTTGGTGCATGCATACTTGGGTAGCAGCATCGGTTGTGTTATTTAATAGCCAAACCTAGAATGAAGGAAAATTAATCTTGCAATATGTGTTATTCATATCCTCTCCACAAGATCAAAAACAAAGGAACCAGATAGCCTAAATGGGTTTTTTTTTCTGAGAGTTCAAATTTTTACTCATATTTCAACTATAATGTCTTCACCTCAAATTTTGTAGTTATGTTAAGAGGTAGTCAAAACTAAAAGCCATCAATTATACTTTTATTTAAAAAAAAAATGTTATTTTTATTATACATTGAAATCCTTATCTTCTATATATATATAAGCGAAATACCACTGACTGACTCATCACGATATCTCTAAGACTATACAACCGATTGACTTGAAATTTGGTACAGTTACTCATTTTGCAATGTAGACGCTCACTAAGAAGGGATTTTATGGAATTCTTAACCAAAATGTAGTTATCATCGGTTAATCATTTCTTACCCATCGGTTATGTCATTTTGGGCACTTTATCGCCAAAAATTACATGACCAACGCCAAACGGAATATATTTTTTTAAATGTATACTGTGTATCGCTACCAATTAAGTTTACTTGCAAGATTTGTGCATGCGAAATGGAAAAATACCAAATAATTTAATATTGAAGCGCTGATGGATGATTGGCAAGATTATGGAGAAGAGGCTCTTTTTTGCAAAATATCACCAAATATCTTCCACCGCCAAGTAGAAGCATTTCAATGACCTTGCATTCTGAATTTTAAAAAGCTATACTATGGTAACCCCAGCTGATTTCGGTTTTGCTGAGCAAACGATAATTTTTATTGTTGTGGAACCTAGGCGTAAGTTGTAAATTTATGAGAAAAGTATTTTATTATTAATAATGATTGATAAACTACATTGTAAATCTAAACGCAATCTAACCAAGTTATTGAAGTTGGCTTGTAACAAATGAATAATAACGGTATGTTATTCATGTCATTAATAAAAAAAATAAGTAGCTATCAAAATATTTATTTTGATGCATGCATTAATTGTAACCTAATGTAAATATCATGCAAAAGTTTTGTTTCTGTATTTTGGTAATTTTTAGTTTTTGTTTTCTAGGAAATAAACATTTTTCATTTTTTAAAATGGCTGGATATTTTATCGTTTTCAGAATACAGAATTATTTTTAATGCTATGATTTTTAAGAGCTATTCTGTCTCTTCAATTGCAGTTCCAGATATGCTGTTACCGTAAGAGTTATCCTTTTGCAAAAAGGATCACGTAATACGGGTGACTTTTTGCTAAAATTTTTTATTATACTTCATTTTTTTGTTAGTATTTTTTGTTGAATTTTAAAATAATTTGATTTAAAAAAGTTAATTTCGTTTATATTTTTTAACTTGAAAAGTATTTCATTGTAGGTTAATAAAAATTGATTTTTCATATTTACTTTACAGTTATAGTTCTTAATAATGGATGTTGAATATATTTGGATCGATGGAATACCTACTCCTTTCAAAGTTTTTAAAATTCTTGGCGACGGAGCATGTTTATTTTCGTCTCTGTCTTTGCTGGTGTTCGGTGACATATTGATGGCGTATAAAATGAGAAATATTATTGTTTCTCACGTGTTTGACAACTGGGATCGGTTTAAATGCTACACTCAAATGCTATCTGGCGCCCCTTATAATACTAACGATTTATATTTTACCGAAATGTGTAAACCAAACACGTATGGATCTATTTGCTAAATTATGGCGGCGGCAGAGCTATTTCCCTATCAGTTCGAAGTTTATCAAGGTGGCTGCCTTATAGCTTCTGTTGGGGAAACAATTCAGGGGGAAAAAATATTACGTTTTACGGGAAACTGTAATAGTTGTCATTTTGATGTTTTATTTAAATAGTTGGATTAACAAATAGAAGTAAAGTTAATCCTGGTTATGATAATGTGAAACAAAATGAAGAAAATGTGTCATCTTTAATGTTTCAGCCCCAAGAAAATGTGTCTGTGTTAATTTCAAAGACTCAATCAATATCTAACATTGATTTTTCAAGTTCAAGGGAATCAATTATTAATGATGTAATATCTCTTCAACTAAATAAAGGTAAAAGAAATGAAGAAAAAGATTCACAAATTCAATTATATATAAACAAGTAAGACCAGCTGCTACAAAATATATTCAAAGTCATCCTGAAGAACATAGAGAAGCTGCTTCAAAATATACTAAAAGCCATCCTGAAGTACATAGAGCGTAAGAAAATACTTTTCTAATACCCCCCACGTGAATCAGGCAGCTGTAATTAAATACAATGATAAAAGATCAAAAGTTAATTTAGCGCCATGGACTTCCAAAAATTTGTCTGGTTTTAAATATGAAATATATATTGACTATTCAAATGATAAAATTGTCAGTATCGGAAAACGTTTGCCCTGTTCGAGGTGCCGTGCTTTAAAAGGATAGAAGAACCTCCAGGAATGTGCTGGAGTGGTGGTCAAGTCCTGCTTCCTGTTATTAGATCCTTCCCTGAACCTTTGAATAGTCTTCTTAGCCATAAGGATCAGCTTTCAGAACATTTTCTTTCTACAATTCGCAAGTATAATGTATGTTTTCAGATGACGTCATTCGGAGCATAAGAATTGAAGGAAGGAAATTTTATGCCAACATTTAAAGTTCAGGGCCAGGTATACCACAGGATAGGTAGCCTATTGGCTGAGCCTCCTCAACAACTTTCTTTTCTTCAGTTTTACTTTTTCTGTGATGATGAATGTGAAAGAAACATTCATTGTGGTATTTTCCCAGGTGTTAAGCCAGAATTAGCCAATTACAAAAGGAGCTACATGAACATAACAGGTATATTCACGATTTCAAAGCTGCCCAGCGAAGCGGGCGGGTATCAGCTAGTGGGAAGATATATCCACCCCTTGCTTTAAATTTATACTTGAATTGTGAAAAATTTAGATTGTCTTATTATCAGCATCACTGTATAAATTTCTTATTAATGAAAATTATTATTTATATTACTTGTGAAGTACTTTGATTATTCCCTTATTATTGGCATTTCTGATTTATTGATTGAATTAAATTATATGTGTGTGTTTAGATTTTCATATAATCTTAATCTGTTTTGGATATTTTTCATAGTATTAATATTATTTTTATTCATTTTTGATGAGCAGATTAGAGTAACTTTCATTCATCTTGTCTTCAATTTGCACTGTATTTCATAAACATTAAGAACATCTTCAAAACACAAAGCATTCCAGTTATTTGAATCAAAGGTCGATTTATGATTGTGTCACTAATATGCTTACAGGCTATGTCATTCACTTTGAAGTTATGTACAAAGTATGTCATCATTGTTCCATAGCAAGCAGTGAACTTGGAGAGGAAGTGCCCAACAGGTGTTAATTTTTGGTGTCTTTATCAATCTGCAATAACAAAAGGAGAAAAAACCAGATTGCCGCAAATTGCATGTGGGAACATCAATAAGAGAAAGCTTTTTGCCATATATCTTTTCTATTAACCAATGGTTTGCTTCTAATAGACTCTTGAAAAGGTGTGTCAAATGCGGTACGCAAAATGCAAACAAAAGTTTGCATAATATGATTTGGTTGAAGTGTTGAAAGAAAATATTTGTGCACAAAGTCGTGTGAAACATGTATCAGTAAATGTAAACAGTAAATATGTATCATAATTTTTTTCTTTGTAAAACGTGCATCTGCTTGGACATATTCGATGGGCGAGGGATATATATATCGAACACCTTACTGGCAAATGCCAATTCTAATCTCTCCCTTTTCTTGGTCAGATTTTTATTTATCAAAATCTCTTTTTTCACACTTGAGCTCTTTTTACCTTGACCTTTTTAGATTTGCTATGTGGATTTTAAAATCCCCGGCTTGGGGCAAGTTTTTTCTAGCTCCTCGCCGGTTATTTTCTCACTTTTTCAGCTATCTTTTTTTTATCTTGCATTTTTCATGTTCTCATTCCCATTTGTCTGTTTTTATCTATGTATCATATTGTTATCTTGTTTCTTTTGTGGATTAATACGGGAGACAGGTTTTGCCCAGTCTCCCATGATTCATTTTAATTACAGACCCAATCCTGCTCTTTTTTAAATTCTGATTTTCTTTTTGAAGTGTGCTATTTGTTATAATTGCTTGGTTAGTGTTTTATTGTTTTGACTTATTGTATTTTTGTAAACCTGACATATTCAGCTGTTTGGT
The DNA here is from genome assembly GCA_019974015.1 of Nephila pilipes. Lineage (NCBI taxonomy): Eukaryota > Metazoa > Arthropoda > Arachnida > Araneae > Nephilidae > Nephila > Nephila pilipes. The sequence goes on along the minus strand of BMAW01018204.1, from coordinate 16,678 downwards.
CTTGTAACCCTTCCTTGTATATGTATTATTTGCTGAATTAAATTTTTTAAATTTTGACATAAATTTTTATCATTTGTGTTTTTATTCATAATATATTTTCATATGAATATAATATTGGTGACACAAGAAGTACAAAATTTTAAAAATGGTTGATCTAGCAGGTGTTTATGGTCTGGAGAGGAGGAAGAGGGTGACAAATTACTATTTTCATTACAAACTGGAAGATCAGGAAATTTTTATCTGAATATGGTTTCAATTTCAGAGATTTTTTGGTCAACTAGTAAGTTTTTTGGGGCTTCTTTAAGCAAGGCAGAAAGTGAAGCAGACTAACGAAGGAACTTTCTTTGTTTCATTTCAGTGCTATAAATTCAACCAACCCACAAATATTAATGAATCCCTTCCATTACCTTACTGTGTGTTATATATAATACATGTAACAAAATTAGGGATCCATTTTGCATAGAAGTGTAAATTTTTTAAAAAAATTTAAATGTAAAAGATGTGTTCTTGCTGGATTTTAGCATGCCGACCCACATTTTATTTTTTTCCCCTCCAAAACTAAATAAGCTATTAAAAACAGATCCCTAAAGAGTTGTTTAAATATCCTTGAGAATATTACAATTTTTTTTTTTTTTTTTTTTCATTTTAAAAAATTAATAAAGGAGTAGGGTTTTGAAATTTTTTAAAACAAATTTTAATTTATAAAATTGTGATCACAATGTTTTCAAATTTTCATGTTAAATCATTTTCTTCAAACACTAATTAACTTGCTAAAACCAAATTCTTAAATGCATTAATAAAAAAAATTGTTCCAGAATACCAAGTCTCTTTAAAGGAAACCAGGTCGATTAAATCTGAATGTGTTACATCACAAGTATAATTATCAGATGAAATTTGCTCCCAAAAATCTTTGTCTGACATCTATTCCTTGATTTGCATGAATTCTACCAATTATTAATAGGAGTAATAACCAATAATAATTTTCTTTTTTAGTAATAATTACTTTTACATAATTATTTTATGCTCTTTCAATAAAAAAAAATATTTAGTCCAGAAAATTATTCAATACTTTTTAAAATTATTTATTCCAGAAATATACTATATGAATTGATAAACTTAATCTTATTTAAAATATAGAAATACTCGAAGTATTCTTGCTAAAATTATATAAATCATAAACAATTGTGGATCCATACAAAAAACAACTGGTGGTGGGGGTACATTTTTTTCCTTTAAATAGTTCATTAGACTTAATTGTGTTTATAATTAATACTTAAAAGTATTTATTTACCGAGGTAAATAAAAAATACTTTTAAATTTAATTGGAATTTCCTATTCAGGCATGTTATTTTACCAGTGCATGAGATTATGTTGGGAGCCTGTACCTTCCCCATCAATTCACCACTGTATATAAAGAATTACTTGGGAACCCACCTTTCCTATTTGAATAAAAGGGGTAATGTATTCTTGCCTCAAATTCTGAATGGCACAATATATCCTTAAGGTAACATGGGAAAATGTGCTCATTGAATAATATATAACCTTAATATTATTCAATGTGATTAATATGAGAATGGTGCCCATTGAATAATATATAACCTTTTCATTGAATATGTGTATTAACAAAGATGCTGTTTTCTTATACAGTGATGCATCTTTCTCCAACATGTAATGAAGTGTATCACTTATTAAAACACAAAGAAAAGTTGAATTTAAAATAGCTTGTTTACATGATAGTAACATGCTCATGTAATGCAATTACAGCATTTCTATATTGATTTCATAGTTGTCTCTACTAGTTTGTAATTAGTTTCTTTAGAATATAAATGCAAACACACCTTTTAAATACATAATTAAAAGTTAGAGCTGTGGATTCAGCAGTCAGTTTTATTATTTGGTGGCATAAATTCTAGATAACAAGATAGAATAAGCTGAATTATACATATATCCAATGTTTATAAAGCATTTAAATATCAATTCCACTTTGGAATGGATATTTCAATACTAAAAAATTCCACGAGATGCATTAATAAACAACCCAATGTTTTTTTTTTTTTTTTCAATGATAAAAATTTACGTATGCATTTACAAAATGAGATAAATTGCATCCAAGAAAATGGACAAAAAAAAATCTTCCTCGATATTTAAAACATTGTTTGTTCACAACTTTTATTCATTCCTAAGGCAACTTATTCAAAACAGAAAAACAAAGGTCAGTCAAACGAAAACTGTTTCAAAAGCAGATAAATTTCCTCAATTATCAGAAAATTATTAAATACTGGTTGAATACATTAAACAATTGATGAAAATCACACACATAATTCAAAAACAAAATATTACTACATTATTTGCCTTGAATTGGATAAATCAATCAAAACAGCAAGCATAAAATTAATCCTTCAGCTTTTTGTAACAATTGCATTTAATTACACATTCATTTTGCAAAGTAGTATGCAGAAATGTTTTTTAAATTGCATTGTACATATTTCATTTCTTTAGTTCTTAATAAAGAGCAAAAGCCTGCTTATAAATAAATCATGGATTAAGATTTTTTTTGTTTACAAAGTACTTGTACAATAACAGAATCAATCTACGTATAGAATGCACGAGTTCTTTGTTTTAAAGCTTTGTGGTAACATCTCAGTCAGACAAAAATGTTTTCTGTATGTTTTCATCTGTCTTGAAAATTTAAAATTATTTCAAATAGAGTAATTCACAATGAATAAAAAAAAAATTCTAGCTAATTAAATCAAGGAAATGTTAAAATAAACAGCCTAGCAACTACATTTTGGATAAATTAGCATTTTCCAAATGTATAAGAGTATTTTGATATATATATATATATTGCTTTCATTATTTTCAAAGTTTACAAATGAGTGTGTTTTAAGATTCGACTGCATCTTTTTATAAATACGTGTATTACACATCATATGCATGCATATGTTTTATATTCATTATATACAAATATTATAAAGCAGCCCACTCATTATATAAATAATCTTGCTAAGGAAGCCTTTTTAGGCAATACAAAAACAAATAGAAATAATTTCTTTCCAAAACATTTATTCAATTGCAGAATTACTCAAGAGTTTCAAATATCCAATTTGTTTCTTACAGACACTTACTAAACTACCCAAACTTTGTATTTTTTTTAAAAAACAAAAAAAATAGATACAATATACATCACGAAATTCAGACTTTTTTAGTTCAAATAAATTAATAAAAACATGAAAATCTATTTTCAAAATTAATGTTTATAGTCTGATGTGATTCTTTTCTTACAGGAAAAAAATAATTTCAAAACCTTTCCAAGCATTATTCTTACACTAATATTGCTTCACAGTTTTTGAAATCACAACAGCTAAAAAACTACTGAACAATCTCCCATACAATGCATGGCTGTTAGACGCCAGGAAAATCCACTCAACACCTCAGCGAAATTCCTCTAATCCCTGCGATTTAAGTAGACTCGTCCAGTTTTCGGTCTCCCATACGCGGTTTGGGCTGTGAACAGACGCTAGTTTTCCCCTGAAATCAGTCACTTTACTACAATTCCCCACTCTCATGCACTACTCCTATCGATTATTTTTCACTTTCTACTGAGTAGAAGCTTCTGCTCAGAAGCTGGAACTCTAAAGAGTATATATTCCAAGTCAGTCACGTAGTTCCTACTTGAAAGTAAGAGTTTAGATGATAAAATTTATAAGAAAAGTTAATGACTTTAGAAATTTTTAAATTCCTTTACAGGGTGGAAGTTAAGAATTTTAAACTTTATTTTCGGCAATAAATGCTAGGAAATTATAGTAACTATTTTTATCTCAAGAATAACAAATTTTATTCAGTATTTCAACAAAAGAAAAAAATAATCAATATTAAGAGCACGAAAAAAAAAAAAATGAACGAAAATGATCAAAATACATTGAACACAACACAGTAATTTCAATTAGACCACAACAACCAAATATTCTCCTGTGCCAGTCCAGGACTCTACTCCTTTAAATTTCTTTTATACCATGAGTAAAAAAGGAAAAAAAAAAATCAAATAACATATTACTAATGTACAATAGCACTTTTGATTTTTACATGACTAATAAGCAAGAGAGAGAATGAATAGAGATAGAGGGTGTGAGATATTTACCAATGAGCTTGAATATTTTTCATTTAGATTACACGATCTTATTGAAACTCAAACAATCTTACAAATGATAACATTGAAAGATCAATCTCTTACTAAAACTCAAAACAACTAATTTTAAAATGGTTAAAGAATATTCAGATCCATCACAGATATCATAAATTATTCAAAATTGCCAAGAACAAAGTTGTTTCAGTCAACACTTTATTTAAATGAGTCAAAACGAAAAATTAAGCTTTTAACTATTTGTACAAAATCATGTTTATATATAATATTTGAGAAATATAATTTGATTTTCTCTGAATTTAGATATCCTAAAATTATTCTAGAATTTTTATTAATAAACATTTCATCATATATTAAATATATATATAATCAATTGAATATATTTCAAAATGCTATATACGTTTTTAATATAGAATAATAATAAAAAAAAAACACTAAATAACGAAAGCAAATAACATGAAAACTGCATACATTATAAATTCATTCAGGAAACATCCTTTCCTGAATACTGTTGATCTTTTTCATCAAAATACAATCTTATGTATTTAAATGAACTTGCCGAAAGGAAGGTATTAATATTTAACATCACGCACAGACGTTTATTAATTAAAATATTACAAATTAATTCCTTTTTAATAACTTTAAATAAAAAAAAAATCAGCCACTACATTTAGAAAATCAAACTCATTTTAGAAAAAAAAAAGTTGTGTTTTTTTTTTAATTACTCAAAAAAATTGGACATATTTTTCAGAAAAAGATGCTGATTATCTCCAACAATCAGAAAAAAATCTAATATTTAACTAATGTCTTTTATAGATATCATTACAAAAATATAATTTAGACGAAAAATGTTTAATTCGAATTAAGAAAAAAATGTTTATATTCTTATATAGATTCACAATCCTTGAGTAAAAAAGATTTCTAAAAAGGAGAATTGAATGGATATTAATATTTAACTGGTAGATGATATGGAGAACATTACACAAAAACTTAACTTAAACTTTAAATTTTTATAAATTACATAAAATACTTCTATTTTTATACCGATTCAAACTCATAAGTAAAATTTCAGAATCACTCCTTAAATAACAAAAAATATAAAAAGAAAAATCTGTGATGGAAACATAGTTGAAAGAACACATTGATGTTCTTGTAAAATCATTGTACCAAATTTCTTTTCAAATAAACATTTATTTATTTTATTCCAGCACAAAAGATAACAAAAATACTATAAAATGATTAAAAATTATTTTATCACATGACTTTACTAAACATGTGTATTATTCTTATTCAAGCGTAGAAGAGGAATCCTATTTATCCTTATGAGACTATTCAATTTACTTGCTAATATTTTGAATTGGATTTCCAGCATTAAAAATATTCTGAAATTTATGAATATTCTGAATTTTATTTTATTCCTTAAGGTATTTTATAAGACAGAACTTAGGCTCAGATATTTAAAAGTAAACAAAAAGTTTGTGCAAACTTAGATGAATCAAAAAGACTTCCCTTTTTTGCAACATAAATGAATTTTTGTAATAAACTTTTGTACAAGTGTTAAGAAAACTATGCGGTTTATTTTAAAATCGTATTTACGTTTTCAATATAGAATAAAAAATCAGTAAAAACAAGAAATAGCCTAAAAAATCTACATACATTATAATTCATTTAGGAAACATTCTTTATCAAAAAGTATCTATCATTTTCAACAAAAAAAGATATCTCTTTCAAATACTTAAATGAATCTGTAAGAAAGATGAAAAAAATATTATCTTCATGCACAAAGTCTAACCCAATAAACATTACACAGTAAATGTTTTAATGACATTAAAATAAAAATATCAATCTCAACAGTTAGAAAGTCAAACAAAGGTAAGCAAGCTGTAATTCAAAGGTATATCCATGAAACATTTTCAGTGACACAAATTGTAATTGACTTTAAAGACGAATATACAAAATAGAGGAAAATATGTTAAGCAGACTACAATAGCAAGACAGACAAATGAACGACAAAGATCATTACAGTAATTAAAACATGACAAACAGATTCAACTTAAAGGGAAAAGACAATAAATCTAACACTCAAAGGAACTGATTCTAAAAGAATTAATAAATTTTGTAAAGTTATTAGAGAGGATAAAAAATTTGCACAGTTGTTTCAGTCAAGTCAGCATTTAAAAATGAAAAAATCAAAAAATACAGCATTTAAAAACTATAAGATTTTCTATGAAATTTAGATATCAGTGTGGGAGTTCACATTGTCTCCAGCTTGTTATCTGCATTTTTCAGTTACAATGGCAATTAATTACATATAAACAAACAAAACAGCAGCATTTCCTACTGGGGAAAAAAGCCTATTTATGCTGCATTTTAGAAATATAATTTAACTGTCCCACATTTTGACAGACGTGGATTCATCAGCATTTCCACGAAACACACTTTTAATGACAAAAATTTGCTAAATGTTAATGAAAGTATCTGTGATACAAGGATAGTGAAAATATAAATTAAAATGGCTGTAAAATTATTGCACCAAATAACTTTACTACTAACACACATGTATTTATTTTTTTATTCATGCCCTTATACATAAATGTTGTTTGTCTTCCTGAAACGATAGAAATTATTTTTGACTCATACTTTGAAGGAATTTCAAAAATGAAAACTTTCCTGAGTTTCATGATTTTTCTCATTTTTATTCGCATTCATAACACACCCTTTAATTCCAAAGCTTTAAAAGTAAAATAATGGTGTGTAGAAACTTATTGGAATCACAATGACTGAAATGAATTTTAGTAATAAATTTTGTGCATATGTTAAGTAATCAATACATTACAATTTAAAATTTTTGGAATTAGAAAGAACTGATTCACGTTAAATGTTTTGAGGCTCAAAGTCCTCCCATTGGCGTGAAGCTAAAGTTAAGAGAGCGAGGTACTCTTTCAATATTAACCTCTTTTTGACCGAGGTTCAAAATTACGAGGTTCGTCGGCAATAGCCCTCATGCTGCTTCAAGTGCGACATTAATAAGAAACAATAAAATTTGGAATTTGATATGCCAATCATCTTGAATTATATAAGCTTCAAAGTAAGATCTTGTTTATCTTTTGGGAAGATATATGCAAAGGTTGGGATAGAGTTCATTTTTTCGTCAATAAGCATTCAAATTTAAAAGATATCTCATGAACTACACCTGTGGAGTACGTCTGGTCCTATGTACCAGATCGGATGAGCGTCGTGTAGGGAAAGAGTGTAGAACAAGTATATACACAACGCCAAATCTCTTCATGAGAGCCTTTAAATTTGAATGCCAGTTGACGAAAAAATGGAATCCCATCCCAAACTCCTTTGCCATTCCTTCCTAAAAGATACAGATCTACCACAAGTCACTTTGAAGCTTATATAATTCAAAAGACAGATTACATCGTAACCCCAAATTTTATTGTTCTGCCAATGTCGCACTCTGGCTGGCATGAGAGGGCTGCAGAACGAAGTACCA
>BMAW01018196.1:0-53754 GCA_019974015.1 Nephila pilipes | reverse complement strand
GATAATTCTAACCAATTTGAAGGAAACATTTCGACTTGTAGCAATACGTAAGAAATGACATCATGATGACGTCAAAAATGCACAATAAAAAAACCAAAAAAGATTCTGAAAAAGGAAATGGAATATTTATGTATTAGAAAATTAGAATATCAAGTTAAAAGTTTTGTTATAGAAAAATAATATTTAATCATAAATTATTCCAAATAATATTCATAATTATTTTAATTACAATCAATTATATTTTAAATGTTTTAGAGCTATAACAATTTATAATTATATATAATCATGAAAACTATGATTATTTATTATATATGTATGCGACAGTACATATAAATATTTATAATTTTATACTACGATACACTGTTATTTATTTTTGAAAAATTTTATACTATGTATACACAAAACAAAATATTACAAAAAATTACAAAAAAATATAAAAAAAATTCTGTTATTTATAATCATAGATATAATTATGTTAATTACTTGGTATTATTAAATATAATTACTGTGCATTATAATTATTTTAATTAATATATTATAATAGACTGTAAATATCAGATGAGAAAAAAAGGTTTTAAAATAATTTTCGGAAATCCATAATTTTAACTGTTTGTAGCTTTGAAAATAACACATTTAGCCACTAAAGATACTAAACAGTGTTTAAAATCAATTATTAATAATTCAACTAAATATTAGAATTAAACTGAAAGATAAAATATTGAAGTGAAAATACTATTCTTTTTAATATTAAATTTGAAGCAATTGATAAATAAATTGAATATATTTTAAGTTAAATATATATATTATTGCCATAAAATGAAAATAAATAATTTGCGTACATTTCACTTTTTTTTTGATGAGAGGTCCGTGACACCATTTTGAAGTTGACTAAAATGATAGGCACTGTGGTAAATAAATATTTATATTTATAATAAAATCATATTGAAGAAATTTATATGTCGGATAGTAATGCTCTTGCAGTAAGATTTATGAAAGACATGGAATTTTTTAAATTAGTTTTACAAAGCAGGATGAATCGCAAATGATATTTTTCAAAAATATCTAACCGAACAATTTAAGGAATACACGAAGGCGTTCAGATGTCACAAAGAGCAATTAATTATTAGGAAAAAAAAGTCTCAAAAGCAAAAATATTTATAAAATGTACTTTTATGATATTGTCTGTTATTTTTCCAAAATTGTTTACCAACTTGTAACGAATAACAATCAAGGCTTAAAAAAAGTGACCTATGTTGAAGTTTCAGTTCACAATATCTATCAAGGTTTCGATGTCTAATTTTCCAAATCGAAATAATTTACACTCAACAATTGTCAGCTTTCATGGGCACACAATAAAACATTTTAACTTTAAAAATGTTCACAGAATAGCTCCTTGTAAGTAGAAATACATTCTAATAGCTCGTTTTAATGAGCAACGTTACTTCATGATATTTCAACTTAACAATTTTAAGAGAATAATTAAGTGATTTGAATTAAAAAAAAAAGAAATGAACAAGCTGCAAATGTATAGCTCGCGTATCTAGTTAATATCCTGATTATAAGTCACTGAACTTATAAAATTAAATACATTTCAATATAATGTGGTAACTGGTGGTTAATCTCATTAAGTAATAGTGTAATTAATTCTGTTATTCTGATTTTTTTTTACTGCGTCTAAAAATGGCATTACTTACTAAATTAGAAAATGACACTGACATCGAATATGGAAATATCCGTAATAAAATTATCATGAAGCAAATGGGGATTCACTGAAAATTTGGATCAGGATAAAGTCTTTCGAAATATGCAATGAATCTCTGTTGCACATTTCGGAGATCATCGTTTACCAACGAAATATTCACTGAGTCAAAGCACATAAATAATCGCAGAGAAATTAAAAGGAAACAGGTGATTAAACTTTTAGGTTTATTTAAATTGCTTCAATTAGGACTATGCTCACTCTCTGCCTAATAATTTGTCAAAGGCCTACAATCAAGCTTGGAATAACAATCAGTTGAGTCCCTATTTGTCAAGGTCTGAGAGAAGTTAATCATAAACAATGGTGGTTCGAGTATATACTAACGACCGCACACACTAAAAATTCTTCTAAACAATCTGGTACCTAATTATGTTGGCTTGCACTATTCACCTATGACTACTCGCTTCTAATTTCTAATTTCCTTACTATTTTCACTACTTTCTTCAATCGATCATTACTCAAATATTAGTAATTCTGTATTGCATTTCTTGCCGTATATATAAATATATATACGTGTGTGTATGTGTGTGTGTATGTTTGTGGGGGGTTAGCACTTTGTTTTGTTCCAATTTTTTGAAATTTCCGCATTTGAATCTAATATTTATGTATAAAGGTGTATGTATAAAGGTGAATTCTATTGGAATTGTTGGCATGTAGAGCACGTTTAGCCTACTAAACTATAATAAGTCACATTCAGAATTTATAAACATTATAAATTTTGTAATGTTTCATTTCTCTTCTTTGTTTTCCAGACCTGGGTTTTCACTTATTAATATTTTGAAATTTATGCGTTTGACATTTTTGTCTTCTGTTCTTTCAGGTATTTAATACCTCTCTTATTTGTTTTTGGATGTATAAATTTTCTCCTTCATTTTTATGTAGATGCAAATAAAACATTTTTTCAAATTTCTGATACTTTTTCTGTAATCTGTCCCGATTATTAATAAGTTTTCTTTATAATTATTAAAAAATTTACTTATGTTTTTAATATTGTTTCTTAGATAATTTTAATTTCTTTTAAATATTTTGTTATATATATATGTGTGTGTGTGTACATACACACGCTTATATATATATATATATATATATATATATATATATATATATACGTGTGTGTGTATTTTCCTTAATTCATTCACAGTGTTTCATACCTGTAAATCTGCGTAGTCACTTTTTATACGGTCGAAAAGGCATATATATACAATAAGTTATGGATTGAAAAAGAAAATTTAGTATTAGTAAGAGTAAGGTAAAAGAAATTACAGTCTTCATTTCTACTGTATTATCCAATAAGCTTCAGATTTTCAACATTAATTGTCCATTTCCTTACCAAATACGTTTCATTTAATGAAAGAATCAATAACATGAAGATATGTTTTTATTTCATTAAGAGAAAGTAATTAATGAAATTAAGTTGTGTAAATTTCTTATAATCTTATACTTTATTAAGCTCTGTACTTGTACTGGAAGGGAGAGAATGAATTAAATACATCGTCCCTCAATATTGATATAAGACCACATTTAAGTGTTTGCTTTGTATTAAAAAGGAAGATGTACACTTACGACTATCTTAATTAGCTGTTTTCTGTACTTAACGAATTTCATTCATCATTTAAAGATATTTCAAATACAGAAAAAGCGGTTGAATGGGATGTTAATTATCTCAACTATATTCATATGTATTAATGTTTTATTCTAAAAAAGGGTCTTGTTCCTATTACTCATGTCCTTTCGCAATGATTTATAACAAGTTTTCCTAAACTTGTCATAAATTATCATTTCCTAAACTTGGAAATGATTAATTATGATAGTATTATTATTTCAGTCTTCCTAGAAATACGAAAATTAAGAAAAATATTTCAAAAAGGGTGATTCACCTTCAAATACACGTAAAATTTTATAAACATTATAGGTAAAAAGAATAATAAATTAAAGTATTATACTGAAGTTTATCTGTTTATCATCTCAAGAATCATTGTTAGTTCTTAATTTTGTCGAAACAATATTCTTGATTCCTTTGTCATCATTGAGCAAGAATAGTAGATGACAATTATAGACAACAAAGTTCGTGAATAATTATCTTTCTGGGGAAAGAATTGGGTGTATAAGTTCGCTATCATGTTCATTGGATTTTAGCCCAATTGAACATGTTTGAGATGCTCTAGGAAAAAGTATTATTGCGCTTATTATTCAACCAACACAGCTCTATAAAATGTTTCAATTGTTTTGACAAAGCAATGGGATTATCTGTGAACTGAGTTAATCGACACTCTTACACTTTGCATGCATATATTTATTATCCTTTACACTATGTACGAGATACCCAGTCATCCAAAGGGCGTGGTGTGGAAGCTTGGAGAGGAAGAGGCAGTTCAGAAATCGTTCTTGTTACTTGACCGAGACTCAAAATTATGACTTTAATCACCAATAATATTCATGTTACTTCTAAGTGTGAAGTAAAACAATCAAATCAAAATCGATTCAGTCACACTACAGATTGAAGCTGATCCCTGATTGAGTTAAGATTACATGTTTAATCTTCATTTATATTTTATTTTTAGGTATACTCAAGACAAAAAATAGGCTTATTATTCTTTTGAGCCTAATTTGTAATACACATGCATTTCCTTAAGAGTTTTTCCTGGATTATTTTGACACCCAACTAACAGAAATATCATAATCTCAATTTCTTGATTTACTCTTATATATTTTTTTTTAAATTCCTTTCTTATTCAACGTCTTGAAAAAATTACAAAATTCTTTTCCATGCAATTATCATTTACCAAATTCTCATTATTGGTTACCGTGGAAAATATTACAACTTTTATAAATCCCAATATTTCGGGTGAACAAAAGACAATTTTTAAACTTATTAAAGTAACATATTTACACTTATTTTTAATACTGCTAACTATTAAATAAAATATTGAAAATATAGAAAGTTAGAGCTAGTATTTAAGATAATATATTGAACATTCCGGTAGTGGGAATTTCGTAAAATATTGAATAACGTTTTAGTTAAGAATATTGCTTTTGTTTAATACATACAGTCTAACGAAAGTTCGTACAAGAAAGTTGAGATTCATGTTTACTTTTCCACCAAGAATATTAAAATTAAACTTTATCATTAATTAAGTAAACGAATTAATGGTAAAGTTTTAAATGCTGTATTTACCTTCCACAATTTTTATCATATTAAACAGCATAATTTTTTTTAGTTTGAAAACTTTCAAAGGTCTGCAAATTCATTTTTGTGAATACTTACAAGATTCTAGAAATTAGGGATTATAAGATTAATTCAGGATAGGGAGGTGACAGCTCAGGTATTGTCCTTCGTATTGCTTCTAATGTGATATTAATAAAACCAAATAAACAGGATGAACTCATTTTTATGAAATAATTATGTATAATTATTTACGAATAATTTCTTGTAAAGAAGGTATAAAATAAGTTTTGTGAACAGAGAAAAGTTATTAAGTAAACTCACTAACTTTGAACAATATTTAATATCTTTTTGAGCAGACAAATAAAACATAATGTAAATTGATTTCGAGGATTACATGACTAATTTACTTTGTTTGAAAAAAAGTCGGAATAAAAATTTCCAAATATTCTCTAGGAATCAGAATTAAATAAGTTTTGTGAATGGAGAAAACTTATTCAATATGTTCAATGTTTTTGAAACGCTTCACAGCAGTTAAAAAATAGATAGATAAAATTTAATGCAATATTGTTTAATTACTAGTTGGACATCTAAGATTACCTGAAGTTCATTGACTGGATATATTATTTTTAAAATGAACAAGGATCATACTCCTTACTACTACCTTTCAAAACGAGCAAACTGGTGTCTTATTATATCCCACGTTTTTTTTTTTTTTTTTTTTTTTTTTTTTTGTTATGTTTATTGAAAAAAATATCATCAGTTTTCTGAAGCAACTGAAATGTCCTGTATGACACATTTCCGACCCAGAATTTTTAGAACATCACTGCTTCCAAACCTCAATCTAGAACCCATTAAAATTACATTTTTCAATTGATTATGTAAAAATGTCCTTCTGATTAGCATACGTTTTTTCATAGCTTTGTATCTTATGGTATTGGCTAATGCCGACACTATATATAATTAAAGGCAGCTTAATCCTTTTATCTGAAGAGGCAATATTAGTGCAGTTAGGGGGGGAGTTATCATGGTTTAAGCGCATCGTACTATTAGAAATTAATGTCATTGCAGTTTTCTTCAGTTTAATTGCGCAGTCTTGTGTTTAAAATTTATTTATTGTTTAGTTAATTTATTGCTTTGAGAATTTAATTTTTTATGTTAATTTAATAAATTTAACGCATGTTCATAATTATCAAACATTTATTTTTTATTTTGTTAATGGATTTTGATTCATTGTGAAAACGATTAATGATTTTAAGTTAAATTATAATACGTATCGACATTTGTTAAATTTACATTTTGTCTGTCAGTGATTAGGTACACTGGTCAAAATAAATTTCAAATTTTATCGGCTTAAATAGACTGCAGTATCAGAGTTTTTGGGATGTCTCAGTTTTCCCAAGTTATCATTTACTATATTTTAAATACACGGCATATACACATCAAGAAGAAGGAAATATGAGAAATCTTAATAGGAGTTATTTATATTGGGAAACACTGAGCTAAGTAAAACGATATAATGTGCATGATTGCAGTAACTGTCAGATGGAGCTGACATCATGTTTATAGTTGAAATAAGTCATTATTGTGCTTTGCTTGGTAGAATAAAGACTTTTTCCTTTTATAATCAAATTACAAGTAGAAATTGTTGTACAAAATTTTAATTGGTCAAGAAGCAATGATATGAAATAAAAAAAGTACATTAGAAACCTAGAAATAGATGTAAGATTGTTGTGTTATGAGAAAGTGGTATTATCTATGCTGAAATTGCAAGACAGGTGGGTGATTCAGAGACTACATCTGGAGTCCGAATTTTTTTTTCGATATCAAGAAACAAATTCAATAAATAACAAAGCGGGGGAAAGATGAAAAAGGTGTACTACATTGACATTGATGACAGAAGAATAAAAAGATTATGTCTTCGAAATCGAAGAATGTCATCAGTGGCCATCAGAAGTGATATGAATGATGCTGGTGTTTCTGTCAGTTCAAGAACAATCAGGTGAAAATTAAAAAAAAATGTTGAACTAAGAGGTATAATTCCACGAAAAAAGTCTTATTTAAATTTAAAGCAGCCCAAAGAGCGATTGCAGTGGGCAAAGGAACAAATTAATTGGACAGATGATCAGAAATCGCAAGTTATACGGAGCGATGAAACTAAGACATCGTTATTCGGTAGTGATAGGCGAAAATATGTAAGACGTAGAATAGGAGAAGAACTATATCCAGAGTGAATTCAGGTAATTGTGAAGAATTCATTTAGTGTTATGATTTGGTCATGCATCTTAGCAGTTGGTACTGGTTGTCTTCATGTCATCGATGGGACACAGAATGCCAGAAAATACATTTACGTTATTCTAAAACCAAAACTTCTACCTTCAATCAGGATCTCTTTCCCAACAATGCTTCATTTATTTTACAGCAGAATTCTGCTCCCTACCACACGGCAAAATTATCTAATGAGTGTTTTCGTACAAAGTACTTTGAATTGTTGTCCTGGATAGTAAATAGTTCTAACCTCAATCCAATCGAAATCTTGTGGCACCGTTTGAAAACTCTTGTCCGAATGAGGCGCCCATCAAAAAAAATGGAACTAATTGAGGCTCTAATTGTTTCCTGGTATTATATAATAACGAATGAAGAGCTTAAAAATCTCGTTAGCTCAATGAAACATCGATATAAAGTTGTAATAAAAATGAAGGCTACCCTACTGAGTACTGATAACTTACTGCAATCATCGGTACGTAATTTATATAATTATTGTTGTTTAACACTTTTTCTGCTTCAAAAATTTAAATTTTGTTTTTTGTATTGCATTTAGTATTAAATGTTCCTTCAAATGATATATACGACTTTGCAGTTTGTGAAACGTAACGTTTTCTATATGGTTACAAAGTTCAAAGACATAAAAATTTCCAAGTGTCCAAATTATGGATACTGCTGTGAGTGTATATATATATATATATGAAATAGAAATATACTGTTGATTTATTAAAAAATCATTGAATGATAGATAAAAAGACTTAGTTACTTAGTTATACCTTCTTTTATTTAAACCCTTCCTGCTTATAATATTTAGATGAAAATTTCAGGGTACATATGTTAATAGCTAAGCACATAGCCTTAAAAGGATTTAGAAAATCTATTTCATATTGAAAAACATAAGATAATTGATATTAAATTTGGAGAAAAATAATCCGTTCTCCTTTGATAAATTCAAATGTTTCTTTAAATTACAATAAAGTCTATTACATTTCTCGTAAGAAGAAAGACAGATATCTAGTAAATTATACAAGAAAGAATTTATTTTAGCAGATTTTAGATTCTTAAAAAAGAATCATGTTTAAATTAATTTACTTAAGAGAAAAGTTAATTAACTCTGTAACTGCAATATCATTTTATATTTATATTTACTTTAATAATTTAAATTTCACGCTGGCTGAAAGGGAAATTAACTTCCACAAATGGTATAAAAATGAAATCTTCAATTATTATAAATAAATACGTTAGCATTTAAGATATTTTTTACATAAATTCTATTAATTATTTAAGTTTGGAATCTATTATATTAAAATAGTTCAAATGTTTAATATGTATGTAACTGTAAAGTTTGCTTAAAAAATAATCCGCTTTCTTCATTTTACGCAGACAAGAGAACAAAATAGCCTGTTTTTGTTTTCTTCAAATTATATCTGATAAGTAATAAAAGGGAATTTTGAAATGTTACTCGAAATCTAGTTTTAAGATAGATTCATTTTTTCTCTCCAAAACAATCAATAACTTCCTCCAAGACTTACAAGAAACTGTAGATTTACTTCTTTCCGGATATAATACCTAAAATAAGAGTTGTAACAATGCATACTGCTCCTTTTCTATAAGAAAGTATTCTTTCAGCTACACGCAAAGAACCGTTTATTTTGCAATTATTTGAGACGAAAATTGAAATGATAAAATTAAATGTTGTCGTTAATTTTCGTAATGAAATTTTCCCGTGACTTGTAACTACGAGAGAACCAGTCATTATACGCACCTTTAGAATGTGTTATTCTTATTTTGCACAAAGAAGACACAGAATGATGTTTTTTACACGATATAATTTTTTCAGGAATTCGAAATTAACTGTTCAAAACTTAATTTAGAATCATTTGATACAAAAAATAAATTATTTTTCCTGTTGTTGGGATATAACTTTTAGACAATTCTTAAGAAGGTAATTTGTACATTCGATGAAATAATTTAGTATATTTTATGTAATTAGTTTAAGAGTAAAGTAATAAACTGATACCTGTAATTTCAAGAAAGCTTAACATAATTAGAAAACTGACTTAGTTAATAAAATATTTTCAATGATAGCTATTATTTAAATGCATTTGATAAATATTCAATATCATTTTATAGAAACATTTAAAACCATTCGTTTTCTTTATATTAAAAATCCCATTGAAGCTGGTATTGCTTTTCGAAAATAAATCTAAGAGTCTTAGTTTCTATATAAAGAAGATAACTTAGCATTTGTAAAAAAATAATCTCAGAAAAATATATATTTAGTGAAGCATGTTTGATTCATTATACAGTAGTTAGACCACTTACAAATCGGTTCAAAACTAAGCTCTAGAATAAATTATAAAGCAGTTTAATAAACCTTTTTGCTTGAAATTGCAGATACCCTTAATTTTTAACAGGAGAAAAAAAGAATGTTTAAAAAATTGTTTTTTCGTGAAATAATTTGTTTACTTTTGTTACCAGATTACGTTTACTTTTTTTTCACTCTTCTTACAAGTCAAAATGATATTACACTATAGTATGTGAAATCTGAATTATTTCATTTAATCATTTACAAACATATTAGCGAACAGCACATGTACTTCATTTGACACGTATTCGTCACGAAAAAAATTTCAATAATTAAAAATGAAATGATTCATTTTAATTAAGCATTTCTACCCAGAACGGAAACTTCTCATAAGCATTAAAAAATATACCCAC
Organism: Nephila pilipes; assembly: GCA_019974015.1. NCBI lineage: Eukaryota > Metazoa > Arthropoda > Arachnida > Araneae > Nephilidae > Nephila > Nephila pilipes. Next base: position 43,846 of record BMAW01018196.1, on the reverse strand, counting down.
AACTTGCACACTTCAAAAATTGTATTTTGTAATTAGAAGCTCGAAATTTGTATTCAGAAGTAAAAAGAAAGTAAGCAGCATTTCTGATAGTACCTAACATATTTCATATTGCTAATTAAATAGTAAATAATTATTATTTCTGAAAACCTAACATTGACAAATGTTTTAATGAACATAACATGAAAGGAATCCTACTAACATATTATACATATTTGTTACATATATACATGAAGAGTTGCTGGCTGGTTGGTTAGTTATATATACATATATATATAAGCATATATATATGAGTTATATATATACTGTTTATATATATACATATATATAGTTATTGTTATATATGGGTTACATATGCTTACAAAGCATATATGAGCAGTTAAGAGAGTTACATATATATATATACACATACATATTATTACTGTTTATACATACATAGTTATTATATAATAAGTTTGACATACATATACATATTATATTGTCATATATATATACAGTTACTGTTACACATACATATTATACATGGTTGCCATGCTACATAGTTATTAAGCTTTCATATACATATACACAAATAAAAAGTGGAGAATTAATTATATAAAATTTGCTAAATAGCTCTTAAAGAATCAAAAATCAACGAAATATTTCTTATTCTCTTACTGCATATATACAGCATTCACTTTTACTTAAGCGGCTTTTTTATTTTTTAAATATCAAACTTTTATTCACTCCTCAAATAGACTTACTACTCGTACTTGAAATTAGTGTCTTTCGTAAACTATGTAAAGATGGACATATCAAAATTGTTACTCTACATTTTAAAACGTCTAAAAATATCAATAAAATTATATCAGATCAAAATTAAATAACCTTATGGTGTTTTGAGAAACTGACACCATAAGAATTAACCAGCAACTGTGGATAAGTGCACCGGTCAAATGTAAACAGACAGCAGTAAAGAAATGAATCAATCCTTCTGCGCCAGAATGAGACTCCTTCTGACGTCGTGTTTAACTTCTTATTTTTAGCTATAAAATTGTCAGATGCTACACTTGTTAATTTTAATTTATATTAAATGTTCTTTAAAGAGTCTATAATTTTTGTAGTTTAGTTTCTTGAGGGATACTTTTGCTATAGTCACATCATAACGTTCAACAGACTGAAATCTTAAAAATAGTTTTGAAATAACTGTTAGGTTAAAAATTATTTTACTTTCATTCCTTAAATAGTATTTACTTTTCGAATTCATATTATTCTATGTCAACTGAAGATTTTTAACATTGAGCATGGGTTTGTATTTTAAAAGATATGCTGTGTGAACTAACACTAGGAATTCGCTATTAAGAATAAAGGAAATTTCACTTACCTATCAGACAGGAGGCTTTTCAAATCATCGGTCTAAAATAATTCTTGAGAATAGCTTGATACCATTAAATTAATTTATTACTAAGATGGGCAACACATTTTAACAAAATTTTATTTGTTACTATATTTCAAATATATCTGTTTTATCCTCAGAGAAGGCAGCTACAACTTCCCTAGGAAGCCTCTAGTATGGAAAGCAGTCCCCTCTATTCTTTAGTTTCAACATATGTATTAATACAGCATTTGTACAATTTTGAAAGAAGCTGGAAATTATAGGAAAGATCATTTTAAAATTTAGTTAAAAAATTACTTGGAAATATTAATGATAATTTGAGTTGCTTATCATCTTTATCTCATATGAATAATTCTACGACAATTAACATCCGGATACGAGAATCATTTTTCAGCATTACTGTTTTTTTCATTCTTAACTTCATTTTTTCTAACTTTTTTTAATCGTCTTTAATAAATATATATTTTTTTTTATAAAAAATTAATATATGATACCTGAAATTACTTACTATATAGAAAATTTATTCTACTGTAAAAATGTAATTTATTTTCTTAAGATGTTTTGAATTAAAGTTATCTTAATACCAACATGCTTAGTTATCATTGAAGAGAAATATATTTTTCTTACGAACTTATCTAATTTCGTACTTCGTAAATTAAATAATTATTTCCTAAGTCAATAAAATTGATCGTATAAATTAAAGTCTATAAATTAATTTTCCCATAAATGTATCAATTTCTGTCTTTGTTAAAATTACTTCGCTATTCCGTAAAATCACACCATTCGTCTATCAAATAATTTTCTTATCGATTTTGTAGGGTAGTTAATTTTTTATGAACTGTTTACTAGTCATTTATTATGAATATTATCAGAGTAATATTCTAAAATAATTTAATATATATTAAAACAATAATAAGGCATGAAAAATTATTTATATTTTTCCTAAACTTGTAAATTCTATAAAATTGTACCTTTTATCAAACATGTCTTAAACAAATTTTTGACTGTATTCTAGATACTTTCTGAATCAACAAAATTATATCCTTCGCATCTAAATAATTTATTTAATTAATTTGTAAAATTTGTGTGTTTGTCTTAATAGTGTTTAAAAAATGAGATCGTATGTTTAAGATTAAAGTAATTAAACTATTCACTCCTTATAATTGAATGAAAAATTCACTCATTATTCACAATGTTTTCATGTTTTTTTTTTATCTAAATATCTTTTTAATTACTTCTAATATTTATTTCAGTTTCCTAACAAATAATATGAAAGCAATCTCTTTTAAACTCAATGTATATGATAACCACGAGTGACAATATAATGTCTTGAAAATTACCACATGTGAACAAAATGGAATTTTAATTTCCTGCATTTTCAGGAAGTATTTCAAAAGATTACACATTCATCTTTTCAATTATTTTGGAGCTCCTTAAATTAGAAATGTATATATGTGTGATAAGTTCGTTCTGTATTTAGAGGATTCTTTTATACAAAGGCATATATATATTACTAAGTGATTTTGTCACACAAATGAGAACTTACATAACATTTCCTTCAGGGACATCTTGTCATATTTTAAGGGATAAAGCTAAACTAAGTTCACGAGTAAAAGAATACATTTCGAAAATGACTTAACGAATAAACGACAATTAAGAAAAAATATTTTTTTATCCTATGCCCATCTCCGACCTTTCAGTCATGGGTCGACGAGCAGCCCAATACAGTGAACATAGATAAAAGCTAAGAGACATATGTCGCTTAAAGTTTTTGAAATGTAATTAAAGTATACTACTGAAAAGAACCTGTATACAGTAACATAGAGAAAATAAGTTGTTACCGAAATATTAAAGTGTAGCAAAGAATTATTTATCTCTACCAAAATTTTAAGTAAATTGACAAGCTTTTGGAACGGAATGAATTATGAATCAACAAAACCAAATAACAGACAGTCATTGTAGAATACTATAACAAAAATAACTAGATTTAACCGGAAATAAGACTTCCATCCGGTCTTCTCACAAACAAACTAAAGTGAATATGCGATTTTTACGAAGGGGCAATTTATCTTAACTGTCAGGTCTCTTACTGAAGCTGCTAAGGTTCCGAAAAATTCCGTCCTGAATTTCTCACTGATAAAAGAATAGCTTGTATATAATTTTGAGGATTCATTTCTAGGAAAATGTATTCAATATGCAAAAACTTTCGTAATTTAACTTTTTAAAATACGTAAATACGTTATAGCATAGTTTATTCAAATGTTTCTCATTTCTTCAAAACAGTTTTATTTAATTACTGTTAAAATATATTTCAGCCATTTGTGTATTATTTCAAAGATAAATCATTATAAGTTAAGAATTATAGTTATAAATATTTGCTTGAACTCATAAGACTTCATTCATTATTCTAAGCAAACATTTTCATGCTCTTAACATCAATATATAAAACAAAATAAAGGTATTACAAGGCTGTCTCTTCAATCATTTTTCAAGCTGGTTTGAACAGTTCGCGAATAAACATATTTGTGGGCTTCTACGTATGCAAACATTACCCATGTCCGTTGTTGCTTATTGTTATTCAGCTTTTGCCATTATTACCTATTAACGGTGGAGGAAAATCAAATGCGCAAGCTTTCCGCCAGTCTTTGCATACTCTCATGCAATAAAATGACAATTTATGTACCTTGACGTAAAGGAACATTTTTTTTTTTGAAAACACAGATTAATACTAATAAACAACAAATTAATACAATATATATCTAAATTTAAATAATTAATACTCAATATAGAGTTATTTCAAATCTCGAAAAAATAATGGATTATACAAAACACAAAATGAATAGTAACATATAATAAATAATTCAATAAATGATACAAGAAATGTAGTAAATTTAAAATAAATAACAATATAGACATTTATATAAATTTAATTTTTATCAGACAGTACATAATGTTTATGGAAATTTCAGAAGTATCTTTACATGTCTTGATATCTGTAATTCTTACTTTCTTATCCTGCAGAGATAAATTTCTGCAACATATCCCAGTAACCATTTAAGTTAAAAAAAAAAAAAAAAAAAAAATATATATATATATATATATATATATATATAAGATTTTCTTTATTAACTATCAATTTCCTCTTTGTTTCAGACTATTCAAATATAAAAGAATCCATTTTTTCAGAATGTTTCGAGCTGACTTGGTTAGTCTTTTTAAACTTAAGACAATTCGATTGAAATTTCATGAGAGATGATTTGACTATGGTTGTGATTGGTCGTCCAAAACAATTTTGCTGCACGAAAAACTAAATCATTCACATCAGTGGAAAGTAGATTTAGAGGTCGAGAGAACAAAATTATTCGGATTTGGGTTCTTGAAGTTAGTAATTTTCGTAACTAAATTTTTAAATTCCCGCAACATGAAAGAAAGAACAATATAATCAATTCTTACTAGCCCCTCAGAGACCTCCTAGTTTATACCTCTAGGAAGAATAAATGACGATTCAAAGTTTTATCTTACGAAAAAGGCAAATAGAGATTACTCTTAATCTCTTACCAAGTTAGTCGAAGCTTTCATATCTCTGTTAGCTCCCACACCTTGTTTGTCCTATTATCCGAAAATATTTAACGATATTAGACACTACTCGATATATATATATATATATTAATGAAACTATTAGTGTGTGAGAAATAACCAATTACCTCTTGGTGAATGGTCTTAGTTTTGCAGGATACATTAATGAACAAATATAAAATTTAATTTCAAGACCTTTACTCTGATACTTATTTTTGATATGAAAGAGTACAAACAAAATTCAATACCCATTGAATTAACAACTTTAACTGCAGTAATCCTTTATTTTTTATTGCTTAAATTTTGAGAACACATTTTAGAAATTAACTTTAAAGTATTTTGCACAGACAGTTATGCACAATTGGCGTGAAAATCTTTCGCTTGTGAATCGGACAGTGTTTAAATCTAACACGATAAAGTAAATGCTAGATTCTAAGATGAAAGTACTTTTCATGATTGAGTTTAACAATAATTTCAATAAATTTAATTTATGTGTGAAATCTTATAGGACACATAGCCAGAGTATAAAAATTATGAATTTTAAGTTTTCTACCCATGCCTGTACCATCTAACTTTTGAATTAAATTTAAAGTCTTATTTTTATTACAAATCTCTCTTATCAATTTGCATTGTTATCATTTAAGAGTAGAAATATCTATGTTATGCTTGTCTAATTGAATGCTTTTCTGCATCCACTATCTCATTCGACGTAAGTAGTCTCTCTCTCTCTCTTGTTTGATGGATTTCTACAATTGAATGGAAAAGCCAAAACGGAAACTTAATTTTCGGATAAAAGTTAGATACCTATGACTTTAGTAAATAAAAGTAGTAAAAAGAAAATGCTTAAAATAGGCAACACAACATTTTATTTTAAGCCCTTCAGTTTCAGTGCAATCAAATAACTCTCTTCATTCAATTCCTATATGAGGCATTTTCTTATAGCAAATAGAGAAATCAATTCAAGGAGATCAAATATCTTCTTGATGCTCGCAGTTTGAAAAAGGAATTTTTTTTTGTAAGACGAAATACGCCGTGAATTCTAACCATCCTTTGATATCCAATGTCAGACAATCAACAAAGTCATACTAAAATACTTGTGTCTTGTTTATTCCCTTTCTGAATTACGTATCAACTGGATACGCAACAAAACCTTTAATTGCTCCCTTTGTCTGAAAAGGAGAATTGATTTTGATCTAATTTTTCATCTCCGTTTCTGCTTCTTCCATGACGTTCTTAACACGACAAGGTATAGGAAGAACTTCTTAAACTTCTTGATATGTAATCCAGACATCAACGAACATAAAGGAATTTAAATGTTGAACATTTATGTGATGACTTTTATATATTTTCATTGTAAATGTTACCACTAGAAGAAACGGGATAGCATTAATGCCAAAAGTGTATTACGTAAGAACGATAAATTTTTAAATTGAGCTTTTTCCCAACACTGTTTGTCCACAAAAATTGCACGTCTTTAAGCTTATCCAACTAGAAAACTAGGTGAAAGGCCTGACAAATATCAGATAATATTACAATTCAGTAACACATCTAAAAGATTAGGATTTAAATTAGTACCCAGACTACAAAAAATTTGTTCAATGACAGCTTATCAGCTTCGTGTGATGTAGCATTGAAATCAACAACAGTAGAAGTAGTGACTCGACTTTCTTCTTTTATGGCTTGTTGTGGTAAGTAATATATCTCAGTTGGTGTATATTTGTCTCAGTGTTTTCGACCATCTCTAATATTCTTTGATTAAAATAATCTTGAATATTTTCCCGTTAATCTTTGTAAGAATTCTATCTCTCTATAAAATTTGCCTCAAATTATTGTAATTGCTTTCTATGAGAAAATTATGCGATATTTCTTTTCCAGTGTTTACGAAATGAAAATTCTATTGCATATTAACCATTACTGTATTGTATGGGTTTTGAAAAAAATAAACAGAATTATCATCTTCATGGAAGTAAATGTTATCTCTATTACAAAGAGATTAAATTTGAAAAAAAGAGTCTTAAAGTGTCATTAGTATAAGTATCATCTTTACGATAATATCATAATAAGTTGTTACTACTTTTGGTTTCATGGAGTGATCTCCAGCAACTTAACACTAGAATTACCGTACTTTTGGTATACCTAGAACTACCAAGGTTGGTCATAGCTGACCCATGGACTACAGACATGTTATTTTTAAATTGTATGATAAAACAAATGGAAAATAAAATGCTTCATAGTTAATATAATGATTTGTATTAATGATTTATTACATTTAGCTTCTTGAATATTATATATGAAATTTAGTTAATAAGAAATTAATTTCAAAAAAATAATTTCTAATTGCAGAATACATAATTTATTATATTTTGGGCAGGTTGTATAAAATGAAATGTAAAAATATCTTTTAAATAACATATGTTTGAATTAATTTAAATTTCATAATATTCTTACAGATTAATAAGGTGGTAAATCACAAGAAAAATTAAATATGCCTGACATTTTACATACTTTATACTAATGTTTCTTGAAGCATTTCATACAGAATGTTGTAGTCTTTTCTTCCTTTTCTCTTTGTTTGTTTTTTTCTGCTGTTCATAATCCACATATGAATTTTGAACCTTTTTCAAACATAGTATTAGTTTTATTGTCTTTTAATTAATTTACCTAGCAACGTTTTGGCTTGTTTGAAACTTTTGGGGTAGTACGTGGACGCATAACTCCTTGTTATTTTGCAATATATTTCTACATTAGCTCCTCTGCTAAATTTAGATTATAGTCTCTTTTCTCAGATTAAAATCTGTTGTCTCTTTGAAAATTATTCATGCATTAATAGCCGCTAGATCTGAAATATTAAAAAAAGCATGCATATATCAACGATTTGATGCAAATTTCAAATATTATTTTCTTGCCCTCTGATCTACAACATCGACTCCAAATTTTGTAAAATTGTAGAAATTTACTATCGCAAGAGTTTTCTTCTCAAATTTTGATTAATTTCTGATGAAGAATGCAATGTGCAATAAATAAATAAATTTGTGTACTTTTATAAGAATTTTGTTTTTATGTTTCATGAAGGTTGTTGAATATAATTCTTTTTTTTTTTTTTTTTTGTTTTCTTCAATGATTTTTGTGCTTCTCTTTTTGATCTATTGATTGTTCCAACATAGCTTTTATCGTTTTCTTTTAGGCTTTCTATAAGCTTTACAGACGTAAAAATTTGTCACTTGTTTTATTTCGTCCTGTTTTGAGATAAGGCTGTACTACCTAACAGAAACATTTTCACCAACACTTTGGTCATTTGATTTGAAATAATCTTTTCCTAAATATGGAAATGCATTGATTATGTACTTTGAGCTCACCTCTACAGCCAACTAAAATTTCACTCCAAATTTGTCATATATTGCAAAAATCTACAGCTTGTCTTTGATGGAAAGAGCTGTAAATCTCCATTTATTTTTTCCCCTGGTTTGTAACACATGAGACTATTTTCTATGAATATATTCCAAGCATCTGATACTAGTGCAAATGTATCACCTTTCAATCTATCTGATCATGAAACTTTTAAGTCAAAACGCATATATCGCAGGATTTCTGAAAAATGTGTTGCAGCTCATTGTTAAAAGAAAAAATTGTGTTCCCAGGTCTTTGACCAATAGCTAGTAATGGAAACCCCTTTTGATGCTAAACTCCTCGAACATATAATATTACAATGAAGGAATCCAGTTCATTGAAAGAATATGCTCGAAGTTTCATTACTTAATTTCGATTTTACTTTTATTACTGTACATTTCTTTACGATATTTAAAATGTTATCATTTATTCAAAGTCTCCAGGAAATTATAGGAATGTCATTAGCAATATTTCTTTTAGAATATAATGTAGGTCCCGGATTTTCTTTTAGAATATTTTGAATGGGCCATGGATCAGATGAAATTGAACACTGCTGATGTATTTCCCACATACTTCCATCTTTCGCTTCTTCCAAATCACTTTGAAGGGATGATTGCTCTGCTTTATTTTTTTTATTTGTTTCTTAACACTTTTACAATTATTGATTGTTTTATGAATTCTTGAGCTACTCTTACTTGGAATAATTTCAGTCAGCTCGGAGTTTACTTGGAACTAGATTCAGATGATGAAATTATATGAAAAATTTTCCACAAAATTTCTTTCATCCTTTATAACAAAGTTTTCACTATCATTATCAGATTTATTTTCGTCGCATAAATAATTTCTGAAAGTTTATTCAGGCATTTCAAAGCTTCTTCTTTCGAAATATCTCTTCTGCTATGTGCCGTCACTAAACTTAAGCAAAATATAATGCCACTAATTCATTGTCCTTATGCTCAGCTTACAATAGAAAAATATTCTTTTTACATATTTTCTAGCCAATACCAGAGAAAAGAACATTCTACAACAATCTAATACACAGATACAATAGCTACCAATCACAAAATATCACACATCTGCCACACAGGTACATGCCAGATGTGTGGATACACCCTCTTCTCATTCGCACTTTTTTTGCAAAAAGCAGGTGCAATACATCTATGCAATTATTTTATATCTGAAAAATGTACAGTTGGTATATTGTTTGAAATAAAAGAAAATGCAATTATCTTGTTTGAGTCAGTGATGATCCCATGGTAGTTCTAGGTATACAGACAAATAAACAAAAATATTCCTTGAAATTCAACTAAATTCTTTTTAAGACATTAGACTGAACATTTAGGATAAGTCAAGAAATTAGAAAGCTTAATTTTTAAATACATCTGTGAAACGAGTAAAATCTCACGTCTTGTGTATCAAATGATGTGCCTTGGTAATTCTAATGTTAAATTTAGTTTCTCTGATGAAAATTTCTCATTTACTTAATAGACGTTATCTTTCATTATTCTAAAGAAATAATCTGAGTTCATTTAAGTATGAATCTCTTAAGCTTCAAAGTAATAGGGATCTGATAATTCTATTCTACAAATTCGATAATTTTTATTTCTGAATAATTTAAAGTAGTATCACTTGATAAAAAGACGGTAATTTTTTCAGTCACATTAAAACTCAACGCGTTACCTAACATAACAGCTCCATGAAAAACGAAAGTAATCATTTTCCACTTTACTTCATTAAATAGAGTCCAATAACTTAAATAAGTATTTATTGCAGTATAATACCAAGAAACTACCACATCTTTTTAATAAAATGTTTATATTGAAGCAGAATCAAAAGTCCTTGACCATTTCATTAGTGTATTTTTTTTTTTTTTTTTGAAAAGAATTATCCCTGTTGGTACTATCTAATTTTTTGTTTAGTCTGCATTACTCATGACGGTATATAGAGAGTGGAATGTTTTATTATTACTTTCGAATGGAATGTTTCTTACTTTTATTCGTTGTATCGAAATCCCTATAAAAAGGAAATTATACTTCATTTTCATTCTTGTTACGACAAATTGTCTGCTATAAATAGTTTTTGAATATTTTTGACACACGTCTATTACTTGAAAAACAGTGCTATTTTTCGTTGTTCATAGGGAAATGTAATTCACATAGCTTGGACAATCTGATGGGGTATGTTTTTTTTTATCGGGATTTAATTCTAATAATTTCTTCGGAATATTGGTTGAATACCTTTATATTACAAATGTGCAGGTATAGTTTCAATAGTTTGATTTATTAAATGAGTTTCAGAGAGTTTTGAAAGAAAAAAAAAAGGTTTCGTAATTATTGTTATTTTTCGATTACACATTTTCTATCCACATATAAAACAATTGGTTCACATTAAACATGTATAAACTCATGAAATGTGGAGACTCCATTTGCTTTTAGCCTCAATGCAAAAATTTTTAGGAATTCGTTATTCTGTTTCTTAAGCATGAAATTTAGTAAGAACACATCAAATAAATTATTTTCTTCATATTTAGTTAATTTCAATGAATGTAAGTTTTCCTTTAGATTAATGTCTGATTGCAAATTGTCGTTATGTTTCCCCCATTTATAGATTTCCATGCATTCGTTCATCTTATCGTTTCGTAACAATGATACCGAAATCAGTTGCGATATTATGTTTTATAGAATTCCTGATTAATTCAAGATAATTGTACTATAACGGGTAAGCAACCCAAATTTTAAAGAATTAACGTAAAATTAATTTGTTAGCTCATGTACAAGTGAATTAGTGCACAATTATGACTATTGCGTAGCTCTTATATGCAATAAATAATAAGAAACTTAATTTCTACGCGATAAAACTAATGCAGTTTGATGAATGTGTATTGGGAAAGAAAAAGTTTTGTACTTTATTTTTCTCACAAAATTTAGATGTCTTTTAGTTTACTTATGAAGTTATCCATAAAAAATGAAACTATCGGCAAATTTGAATCCGTATTGCTTACTATTGACTCTATGCAGAGTACTGCGATTGCCTTAAGGGAACGAACTGTACTATAGTGCTCTATTATTAATTATTTAATTCAGCCTTCAAACTGGGTACCTTGAAACTTTGACAAAGGTTCCGCAAGAAATTGCTATTTTCTTAATCAAAACATCAGAATGTTAGTCAAATTTTAATTTTCATAGAAAATTGAATTCTCATAAGAAGTTTTCTTTTAAAAATAAACATAAATAAATATTTAAAGTTAAAATAAAATCTAAACTTTCGCAAAAGTCACGTGTTTCAGATACATTAATCGAGACGCATTAGATCACATATTATTCTGCGTTCTTTGAATCACCCACTTATTTCATTATTTTCAAGGTATAATGTAAAATTAGAGCCACTCTTTTAAAATTGGAATTTTGGGCAGAATTTATTTTGAAAGAAAATATTAAATGCTTTGGTAATTTGCATAATATTTTAGTAGACGGTAACGCAGATATAAATAAAAATATAAAAATTAGTTTTGTGAAGCATTTATCAGATCTACAATAAATATATCTTGAATTTCATTCATTTCTTGAATCCTGTTCAAAATGAAATATTATCTTGGATCTAAAATCCATCTCAAGACTATGAATCTATCGAATTCCCAATAATAGAAGAAAATCCCCGATTTCTCAATAAAATAAATAATTGAATGTATATCAATTTGATTGATAGTTCAAATTGATATACACTCAATTAAAATCAAAAATTTAGTCTTGTTAATATTATGTTTTTTTGTATTTAGATTGGAAAAGAATATCCTGAAATTTCTGAAAGAGCTGTGAAACATCTAAATTTCTTTGTACGCTGTGACAACAATAGAATAAAGAAACATATTGGATGCTGAAGAAGACATTAGGTTGTAGATTTCAACAATTATTCCAGATGTAAAAATTCTTTGTAATAAAAAAAATCACGGCCGAATCGTTAAAAAATTTATTTTCAATAATTTGTTATATTTTAAAATATTGTTGCATTTGTTTACTATTCATAGCCTATAATTTAGGAGAAAAAAACAGCCACCTTTCCATTCATTTATCTTACTCAGACATTTCTTTTATAATAAAATAGAAATGCAAAAATAATTTTGTAAGTTTGAGTAGGATAAAAAGCTTTGATATCCTATTTTTTCTTATCTTTGATTAAGGGGTTCTTTGAAGGTAATGGTAAACTCAAAGGGTTCCCCAAAGTACAAAAGTGTGAATACCTCTAATTTAATGAATGGCAAATAAACTAACAAATGAATAAAATGTCCAACAGAAATGAACAAAACATTATTCTATTCAGAATAATGCATAATCAAAGTTCGATTCCTAGCCTAATAAGTTGATATGCTATATAGACTACAGAATCGAAAGTTTAATACAATAACATACTTTTAACCAAACGGAACAAATCTAGTTTAAGCCCTCAGCAGATTTAGAGGTGAGGATTCAAGTCACTGATCCATTGCAGATTCCTTCTGAGTTCATTCTTAAAGCTTCTAACTCGGTGCAGGTTTGAAACAAATGACTGACATTCATTATTTCACCTCTATATATCTATCTCCAATCAACAAAACGTGTATAATATTTTCACTGTTTATTAGCACAGTTTATCAAATATATCCTTTGTTCTTATTTAGTTCTAATATAATCTACATGAGTCACGTTTCTTCAATTCAAATATATCATTTTAAATCCCGAAGTATTAAATGAAGGAAAAATGCGATAAAGTTCACGTTGTATATGAACCAATTAAATCTCACCACGTTGTATATGAACCAATTAAATCTCGCAAATACACAATCTTAAAAGGAATATATATATATATATATATAATGTGCAAAAAATGTGCAAAGTTATTAATTTAATATGATCTCTACTAACGGACGGTATCCACTGAATCTCAAACGTGTTTTCTTAAAACGTATATTCAATATAAATGGAAAAACTAGTCCATGGACCAAAACGAAAATTCGGCAATTCGATTTCACGATTTTGTCATGACACTGATATTATCTTTTATTTTTGCTATAATTCAAAGCATTAAATGCTTATATGAAATATATTATAATATGAATATTGATCAATCAGTTCTCTTTCGAAATTTATGTTTAATATTCTTGCCAGCTTACCTTCTTAAAACATTAGAGCTGATTCAACTAAGTCGCTTTTGCACTAATTGTTTTCTAGGACACTAAGTTTAGAAATGAGTGATTGATTTTCCTTCTTTCTGTTTCATTTTTTAGAAAAATATTTTCTTATATTCCGATTATATATATGTAGTACCTGAAGTTGCCTCACGAGTACCTTCAAAGCTTTTCATCGTTCAGTGAATAAGTAATATATCTCTTAAAATGTCAGAAAATAAAATTTAAAACATCTCCAACAGTAATTTTTCTTTAATTATATTCAGGATATACAATCTTAGAAAAAAAATACATCTGCAATACAAATGAATTAAAACTCGTCTCATATCGAAAACTATTTAAAATCATTTCAAAAAGAATTTCTAAGGATGTTGTTGGCTGAATAATTTATAGCGTAAGTTTAACCAATTTATAGCCTTAAAATAGCTACGATGATAATTTTTATCATATTTACAATCAAAATACTCCAAACGTGAACTTATTAAAATTTGAAAAAGATCTATTAAACGATTTCATTGATAAACAACTTTGTGCATCAAATGAAAAAAGCAAAAATAATCTAAATTTCGAAACTATTATTTTCGCAAGAAAAACATTCTTTCAAGAAATATATTTATTTCTTGAGAAATATATTTCTTTTTAAAAACAAATTATTTAATATTTCCGTTGAATACATCTCAAAATATTGGTTTCTTCAGTATGGTGAAACCGTACTGAAAGAAGGAAATATTCCATTTCCATTTCATTGATTTTGCTTCATTTTGGAACTGCGCGTCGATTTTCTAAAATTAAAAGCATGGATTCATCTGTTTTGAGGGCTGTTCGCTGAAAACTTAGGATTAAGAGTGCTATCTTTATTGAAACCTGTGTCATTTCGTAACGTTTTGATAAACATTTCGTAAATTCAGGTGACTTAAAACAAGCAACAATCTTTCTTAAAAGAAGATGGGTTTGTCAAGTCATGAGTTTAAAAACAAATTTAAACCATTTGGAACATGTTCCAAAGCATATAAAATAAATTTTGAAAATGTTTTATACCTTTTTATAATTATTATTAATTGCTCAATTAAATATAAGAATCAAATTAAATAATAAAATATCGAGAAATGGATTAAAATAAACTTTTCCGCTATTAAAATTAAAGAGAAAGATAAATTATTAAGCTAAATGTAATTAAAATTAAAGCAAATGGTAATATTATTACTTTGAATATATTTAAGAAAAATATAATTAAAATTGAATCAAACGGTAAAAAATTAAAAAGTGATTTGGTCCGTTATAGGTGATCCATCTAAAGCATTATAGCCCCTTGGGTAGCTAATAACATAAGTGCATAACTATATGTGAGAAATATTAAATAACGGAACTTAAGACTCCTTGTTCATGTGATATAACAGGTCAATTGAAAAGTCCCCAGCCTACCATAGTAAAACACATTTTTTGGACAAAATTAGTTTTTTAATTCAACATAATTCCCTTCAAGGGTGATACACTGATTATAGCAACCCTCCAACTTTTCGATACTATTTTGTAGTACGATTTGTCCTTTGCTTCAAAATAGGCCTCAGTTTCGGCCATCACCTCTTCATTCAACGAAAATTTCTTCCCAGCGAGCATTCATTTGAGATTTGAGAACAAGAAATAGTCGCTGGGGGCCAGATCTGGAGAATACAGTGGATGAGGAAGCAATTCGAAGCCTAATTCATGGATTTTTGCCATCGTTTTCACTGAATTGTGACAAGGTGCATTGTCTTGGTAAAGCAGCACTTTCTTTTTCTTCAAATGCGGCCGTTTTTCGGCGATTTCGTCCTTCGAACGGTCCAATAACGCTATGTAATAGTCGCTATTGATGGTCCTTCCTTTTCCCAGGTAGTCAATGAAAATTATTCCATGCGCATCCCAATCTACAGAAGCCATAACCTTGCCAGCCGACTGTTGCGTTTTCCCACGCTTTGGAGCAAGTTCATCGTGTGTAGTCCACTCGGATGACTGTCGATTGGACTTCGGAGTGAAATGATGGAGCCCTGTTTCATCCATTGTCACATATCGACGCAAAAACTCGGGTTTATTACGCTTGATCATCTTCAAACACTGCTCCGAATCATCAACTCGTCGTTGTTTTTGGTCAAAAGTGAGCTCGCGCGGCACCCACTTTGCACAGAGCTTTCTCATACCCAAATATTCATGCATGATATGATGCACACGTTCAGTTCATATATTTAGAGTGTCTGCTATTTCATTCAATTTCAATTTACGTTCATTCAAAATCCTTTTGTGGATTTTTTTAATGTTTTCGTCGGTAACAACCTCTTTTGGGCGTCCACCTTCTTCGGTGCTCATTTCACCACGTCTAAACTTAGCATACCAATCCTTGATGGTTGATTTTCCAGGGGCAGTGTCCGGAAACTCGGCATCAAGCCAAGTTTTTGCTTCAACTGTATTTTTTCCCTTCAAAAAGCAATATTTATTCAACACGTGAAATTCTTTTTTATCCATTTTTTTCACAATAACAAAAGTTGCTTCACTCAAAATGCTATAATTCACAAACTAATGATCCGACAGCTGTCAAATTTAAACACGCATCTATTGAGTGTTAGATCTAACTAAAATTAATACAAATTTAATTCTATTCGCTCCATCTATGGGTCAGGCTGGGGACTTTTCAATTGACCTGTTATATGGTTTAAGAAACTCAATAGAGCTTATATTTTCTGTGTGTACCTAATAATATTGTTTCAATCTTTCAATAGAATTATAAAAGTAATTTTTGTGTAAAAAATTTTTTTCTTTCTAAGAGGAATGATTTTTGAGGAATATTTAAATTTACGAACCATTTTAAAGAAAACTATTGCATTATTTATATTAAAATTCTTTATGCTTTGATGACAGATATCTGCGCTCATATAGAACGAAAACAGTGTTTTTTTTCTGTACGTGATACCTAAATTTTAAGAAATAATCTTTTATTTGAGAATAATTTAAAATTTCGAAATTAAAAGGTTTTGTATTTTTTTCAAAGGAATTATATAATAATACGTTTAATCATTATATTTTGTGTACTGTCTTATATTTGAAGGAGTAAAATAATTCATATATTTAAAGCATATATTTTACTGGTACTTAAATGCTAATTTTTCTCAAAAATAATGTCAATATTCAACTGAAAAGGAAAAAAAAATTAACAAAAAATATATTAATATTTCTAAAAATGATTAAAATATCATTATTATATACATACAAATTATATTAAAATTATGAAAATAAAAACAAACTAAACAGCAATAAATATTATTAAAAAAAAAATTTGTTATTATTTTTTCTTCATTTTTTGATAAAAGATTGATAAATTATTGTGTTCAATGGAATAATATTAACACCCGAAGTGGAATTTTTCAATTTTTCGCTCTAATGAATAGAATGTTAATAATAATATTAAAACTTATGCAATGAAATAAAATTTCTCTTAACAATTGTTAATAAATTCGTTTTTACAAATGAAAATAAATTTTCTATTTTTAGTAAATTTCCAACTTCCCAAAGAAACATAATCTTTTCAGAATCGATCATTCTCACTATTAATTAAAAAAAAATTAACGTCATATATTACCTAATGTATTGAAGAGAAATTAAATTTGAAACTGTGAATATTATTTTTGTTTCAAAAATTGATAATAATGATGTGATCTTCACTCTCATGTTTATACTACTTATTTGTGATTGGTTTTATTTTGTTTTTTCAATTCTATTTCCATTTTTCATTTGTTCTTATTGTTCTAAACACAAGTGATATTGAGAAACCAAATCCTTCCTCAAGTCGAGATCTACTCTGATAGAGTCTTGAAGAAAACGTTATAATTCAGCGTATAGTATATAATTTAAATGTATCATTTTCTATACAAGCAACTCAATTCTCTTTTAGATGGAAATTCTAAGTAGATGCTCCTTCAATAAGTTTATTATTATTATTATTATTATTTGCATTCTTTAATTCATTTTAAGTATACACAAAGTCATCACTTCTCTAAAATACGAACAAGAAAACATTAGGAATAATAAGGGGAAGCAGAAATTTTTGGAAAGCATGTATTCTCTGCATTATATAAGGTTAGGCAAAAATTCTGTGATCAATAGAATGAGGTATACACATAAAACAGATTTGTAAGATTTCACCAAAATAACTTATATCTTATAAATATAATTTTTTGAATAATTACATGCAGATATTTTTTTTTTTTTTTGAAATTTTCAACACATGACAATAATATGTACAGTACTGTTTGGATAATCGGGCAGATATTAAAGCAGAGCACCACCGGATAACCGAAAAGAATGGATTGCTGGAAAATCACTAACAATAACGCCTTTCCTGTTTTACGTCTGCACTTGACCCATCAATTGGGGGGGGGGGGTCTTATCCGCTAAGCGAAGAATTCTTCTCCTTGAACTAGAAGCCAGTTCAGTAATATTTTCTTTACACCTCCATTATCTATGAACTTGAAGCCACGTAAAGCTACTTTCATCGGACCAAACAGATAAAATTCCAAAAACTCAAGGTCAGGGCTGTGAGGAGGATCAGCTAGAAGTTTCGAACCCACTTTGTTAACAGTTTCCAAGGTCAATTGTGCCGTTCGAAACTGAACACTGTTTTACAGAAGAAGAAACTTTTCCTCAGCACTCAGAATATTTCTTTTTCAACCCGGGTTTGACATTCTTCTCCATCAAGTCAAAGTATACTGCTGTTTGTAGAAAATGCAACACCATAAAAGAATCAGCAGAATCAAATGAAATTTAATGCAGAAACGACTTGTACTGATACAAATAAATGATGAAATTTTCAAAACAAAAGAAACAAATTAAGCGTCCGAAATCAGTATTTGGTGCAGCCACCATGCGCTGCAATAAGTGCTGCTATACGACGTGGCATGGAGTCAAACAGATGTTGAATATCTGCTTGAGGAAGAGAATTCCATATCGCTTGTATGCGCAACCAAAGTTCGTCTTTGGAAACTGCAGGACGCGGATCACGAGCGAGACGCCGACCAACCATATCCCACACGTGCTCAATAGGCGACATATCCGGTGAATAAGCAGGCCAAGGAAGAAGTTGCATGCGTTGTGCTGAACAGAAGTCTCGAACAGTCCGCGCAACATGTGGGCGTGCATTATCCTGCTGAAAGATAGCTCCAGGGATGCCTTGAAGGAAAGGAACGACTTCGGGCTGTAGCACTTCACGGACGTACCTGTTGCTATTGAGATTACCCTCAATTCGTATCAAATTGGATCGTCCATGATACGAAATCGCACCCCAGACCATAACTCCGGGTGTTCGACCACTATGTCGTTCAATAATACACTCAGGAAGGCAGCGTTGACCGGCATAACGTCTAACACGAACACGGCCATCATGGGTCCACAAATTGAAGCGTGATTCATCTGAAAAGACAACTTGGTGCCAATCAGCTCGCCTGTCTCTGTGCTCAAGAGCCCACTGCCGACGCAGCCGTCGATGATTCGCCGTGAGGGGAATCCTGTATAAAGGCACCCTTGCACGCAATCCACGGCGCAGCAGACGACGACGAATTGACGAAGCCGACAATTGTACACCTGTAGCAGTAGACCAACGTGCTGCCAGCTGCCTGGAGGAAGCTGTGCGATCATTCACCGCCATGCGGAGCAGGTGTCGATCATCGCGCTGTGACGTCACCTTCTGTCGTCCAGTGCCTGTTTTTCGAGTTGTTCGGTGCTCGTCGGTCCACTGCTTCCAAACTCGCATCACTGTGGAACTGTTCCGCTGCATACGAGCTGCTATTGCGCGATAGGAAAATCCTCCTTCTCGAAGGCCGATTATCCTCCCTCGTTCAAACTCCGTAAGTTGCTTGAATTTCTTATTCTTCCGTCGTGGAGGCATACTCAGGTCTCACTAAACGTTTGCCACTAACAAATAATCATAGACTTTTTTCAACGTCCCGCTACAGCACTTTATTTATACGCTTTCAGCATCAATTCAGAGGGCGCTGCGCGCGCCGCGCACGCGCGATGGCTCTGAAACTTTATTAATTTGCATAATATCCTATAATTGACATTTGCTGCGAATTTCATTTGATTCTGATGATTCCTTCATGGTGTTGCATTTTCTACAAACAGCAGTTTAGTATAGCCTATCGATAATGCGTTGCCTCTGCAAACAACGGCTGAAAATCGGACCATGCACACTCGACTCATCGGTGACGCTTTTGCGACAACTTTTAATTTTTTCCAGCACCGCTGGAAACCGGCATAATTCATGTAACTATTGTCGAAAATTTTTTTTCATCCAAGAGAATAATTGTGACAGTTTTACATTTTCTGAAAGTAAAAGTCAGATCACAAGAAGCTGTTTTTCAAAAGCACTTAATTCGAGTTGTCATACTACTGTAACTAAGAATTCAATAGTTACGCATACGGGGATATAAATCGTAAAGCTCAATAGCACTCTTTACTGACAAAAATTTCAGTTGTCTTCTTTAAGATTTTACTTTTCTAAAAATACTTGTTTGTTTAAGTATTGAATGACTCTCGTGTAAAGGGTGTATAATAACTATATTAATTATGCAATTATAAAATATGTAAAAAAGTTAATTATTTTCTGGATAGATAGTACTGAAATAAAAATCTAACTAAAGTAAGTAATACTATTATGATTTATTAAAGGATTATGTAATGCTTTGAGAGAAATTAGAAGAATAAAACATAAATGATAACATATATAGATACGTATTTGTAGTTTTGGATAAACCAGATCAACCATTACACAAATTCAAATGCTTTGGAAACACAATTTATGAAAAAAATTTCAGTTTCCTTTGTTTGCGTATGACTGAAAGTGGCAATCGCATAACAACACATAAAATCAAATCATCACGTATATCATTAATTCTCGATAGTAATATTTGAAAGAATTTTGCAAACTCTATTTGTGAGTGCTTTAAGATTTCAGTTTTTGACGAAAATAAGTGTGAATTTGAAAAAAAAATTTTTTTCCTTTATTTTCTAGAAAGAGAAACCATTATTTTTTATTCAAGAGAATATTTAATTTTAGATTTCAGCATCAGTGCTGACAATAATGTTCTGGAGCGTAGAAGTCATTCAAATAAAACTATTAAAACGGAGAAAAATGTAGAGATAAAAAACTCTTCCGGGATCGAATGAAAAAAAAATATTCAGTTCAAGTTTTCTGAATTGTTATAGATGTATTTTCTGCAAAAAAATGTTATTATACCTGTTTTATTACTTTTTTGTTTTGTGACTGTGTTTAGTGGAATGTTTCCCCGTATCATAAAATATATTTTACAACTGAATTATTATGTGTGAAAGTTATAAAAAGTATTACGTAAACATTTTTATATACAGATAAATCTGCAATAACATTCTACTGAATCCAATGAAGGTATAAGTCTCATTTTTCATTTCAAAAATGTATTTTAAAGGCAGTTGTTGCATTTATATATTGTTTAAATATATTCATGAATTTTAACACTATTTCTAAGAATTTAGCCGAGGTGTCATGAAAAAGATACATTTAAGGATTTATTTCTTCAATAATGTATTTATTTTAAAAAACAAATGTTATTTTATTAATTGTATGAAACGTAATTGCAAGCTACTATTAGTTGAAATTATTGAGCCCCATATATCATATACGAGAATTATTTTCTTGAATAAGGTCCATTTGTGAATGAGAGCCAGAATGATGCTCAATCGACGCAGTGCACATGTTTGTCTGCTTCCAGCAAGCTTTGCGCGTTGCTAGACACCATTTGCATCCATGTTTTCTGTCTGTGTGCTGAGCGACGAAGTTTATAATGCTTAAGAAAAATAGTCACCCACCAACTGTGAGATACGATTTGTAACTCCATTTTTTTTAATATAAGAAACTTGGCAGCTGCAGAATTTCAACGTCAAATTTCTGAAGTTTATGGTGAAACGATTTTCACATACTGACAGTGAAGTTCGGAAGTGGATGAAAATGCTTCTGAGCAAATCACGTCTTTTGGATGGTAACAACTTCACTGGACGAAGATTTCTTTCATGTCGGAATTCAAAAACGTGTTGAGAGGTATAACAAATAATTTAACAAAAATTTAAACAGTAAAAACTAGATAGAAATAAGCAGGATATGGAAAAATATATTTTCCGGTTATATGTGTAGTATTTTTCTTCATAGTAAAAAAGAGCCGTTTTAAAATACTTAATTTTAACGAAAACGTCTTATAATTTTAACGCATTCGAAGACGTGCAGAATCTTTTTTTTATAAAAACACTATGCAAAATCATTATAAGTATTTATTTGAAAACAAATATCTGTAAACATTAAGACCGAGGCAATATTTTTTTTAATAAATTATTTAATTTTTCAAAAATGATAAAGGTGAATGAAATTTTAACAATTGTTTGTAAAAATCTCATAACATTTAAGAGTGAAAATGATTAACTTATGTCATTAATATGTTATTAAAATAAACTGCTTGTGTTTATTTAGGGAATGAACTAAAATTTTTAATTTTATTGAAATATAAATTTTACAGCAGGTAGATTAAATATTGTTAAGAATTAGACATATTTACAAAACTATTATTTAAGTAATATATTTTAACTTAAAAATCATTCGTATATTCAGAATTATTTGAGTAAATTATGTAGAAAGCAATATAGATGGAGCAAATAATATAGAGAGCAAGGGAAAAAATGTTTAATACAAATATATATATAATTTTTAAAAGTTATTGACACAGGGAATACAATACACCTAAAATGTAGTTTTGAGAAAAATGTATTTAAATTTCAAGCTATTGTTCTTTTACTGAATATTATCAGTGTAGAAGGGTAATGTTCTTCAGATTTATAATTACTTTATTATTTATTTAAATTTTTCAAATAAATAGGAATAAAAGATGAATCTTCATAAATGAAAAATAAATATTGAAAAACTAATTAATTAAATTTGTTAACACGAAATACATTTACACCTCAAAAAGAGACAGTCTTACTCGTACGTGTTTGGGGTATTAAAGATATTTATATTTAAAAAAAAATATAAATCTGCTTAAATGTTAAGAAATATTGTTTTGATTTGGGTTACTAAAATAAATATGAATTGAAAATTCATGACATATTGAATCTTTCTGTTCAATCCACGTGAGAAGTATCTGCAATGGATCCAGTTATTTTGATCCGTGGCTGATTGAGGAGGGCTGGTCCACCACTCTCCAAATTTCTCAATTAGACTCTTGAAAGATTTAGCGTGCTTCAGCCCCACTGCACTACAGGATTTCGGTGGTATCAGTTATAATACCCATGGCAAAAAGCTTCCTTCCGATATTCTGAAAGACGGAAGCAGCTTTTATGACCTACAGAACGTTAAAATTGGACACTTGATGAATGGAAAGGATTATCTTGTCCGAAGAGTCACAATTGCTTCTTGATGAGGTTAATGGTATGTTCCGTATGTGGCACAAGCAAAATCAGCATGCCACATGAGTGTTGAAGTGTGTTGAAGGGAACCTATGCTCTAGGAGTATTTTTTTTACATATTTTGGTCCCTCAGTTACAGCCGAAACATCTATCATTTTCAGAGCTTATGATCACATTATTGCTCACCAAGTATAATCAAGTTTGATTATAATGTTCCTTGATGATCAACTCACTTTGCTAATACACTAGAATTCCCTCAAATTGGTTTAAGAAACATGTCACAGGACAATGACTTCTTAAATCTCCCCCTTAAGTACTGTATTGCAGCCTTAACCTACATTTGTATGATGAGGTTGACAGAACTGTTAACAGCTCCGAAACTTCATTGTCTTCTAATCTGGGAGGATTAAGATCTCCCATGTCATTAACATAGCCTGACATTCTACATATAACTTTTAGCAACTTGTAAAGTCCATGCCTAGAAGAATAACAGCTATCTCAATGCTACAAAAGATCCTAAATATGTTATTAATGGTGTATAGCAGTAATTTTTATAACATTTCTTACTTGTTTAGAAAAAACATATTTAAAATAAGTTGCAAAACTTTTAATTAAGAAACCTTTTTGTCCAAAGCATACACCTGTAAGCTATTGGAAGCGTTTCAAGAAACAAGTAAACCTATTAAAAATTTTAGACAAAAAGTTCGTTTACTTCTTTTAGTACAAAATAAAGAGATTTAACAAAATTAATAATTAAGAATGGGAATAAGTGTAAAAAATATCAAGTCTTACGTATTGAAACCAGAAAATGAATATAAAAGTAGTCATTTTCTCTCCAGCTTAAACTATGTTGTCACTAATAAATATATTAGTTTTTGAAACAATATAGACTAAAATCAAGGAAAAAAATCATTTCAAGACTGACTGGAACTGACTGACGGAAAAAAAATTGTATCAATTTTTTTAGATACAGAGAAATATTTAATTTCAAAATAAAAACTAACATTCTCTTAACTCACTTCTACGTATTGGTTAGAAAGTAAAAGAAGTTTAAAAGAAATAAAACGTAAGCTGAAATAAACCACTTCTGATTTAAAATGTATGGTAATTTCAGACGCTGAATTTTTTAAGCGCATCTTAATTAGGTATAATGGTTTAATACTATTACTACAAAGCTGTAAAATAATAGAGTGGTATTGATGTTTAGTTTCTTACAAAAATAGTTTTTGCATCCTTTAGACTTTCTTAATCTTTACAAATGAAATTGGAGTTCACACTTATTTAGTCTGCAAGTCACACTGGAATTTAATTCCGCGAAAGATTCTAAAGATATTGGTTGTGTAAGTGTAAAAGAAAACCTCGTCTGATAGTAAATATTTTAAGTTTTGTGCGAGACTGTTTAAAATATTTACTTATTGGAAATCAAGTGCAGCTGTACCAGAACAAAATTGAAGACAACTTTTGATGCTGAAGAAGTTTTACAGCATTCTGTTTCTTACTTTATCATTAAATGGAGAAATTTAAATTTTTACTTCTTAAAGAACTTACCAACGACTGTTTTTTGGGAAATTTTAACGATTTGCAGACTCTTGGAATTTTCAAAAGGTTACAATACACACACACACACACACAAACATATATATGAATATCTTAATGTTTTTGTTTTATTTCTCTCTTATTTGTTGTATATATTTATTTTGATTTTTTTTTTGTTTTTGTTTTTTCTTCTTTCGGCTTTCTTTTTGTATTTTATAATATTTTCTTCTTTGAATTTCTGTGTATGCTTATATACTTGTTGTTTTATTTTTCTAAATCTATATTTTATAAATCTCACTTGTTTACTATATTTTATTATTTATTTTTAAATTTCAAATTTATTGAGAGGCAACTAATCCACTTTTATTAGCTTATGCTCGTATTGCATTATAATGATGTACCTAAGACCATTAATAGTTTACCATTTCGAATGTTAGTTTTAGTCTAATTGGTATATTTTAATAGTAAATAAATGCTTACGAAAATCTTGGTAATCTTAATTTTGCTTGTCCTCGTGAAGATTAGAAATTTCTACAACGAACTTTTATACTGGTTTGATATTTTGCAAACTTATAATTCAGCGATTGAGGTTTTCATTCCCCCCACATTTGTAGCACTGTTTAAGTATGATCTCTAGAGTTCCTTTAATCCATTCTTGTTTTATTTTGTAGAGTGTCTGTAGTAATTTTGAATATAGTTTTTGAGAAAGGAGTATTGAATTTACTTGTAACTGTGATTCAAGCCGTAAGTTTGCTTGAGATAATTTTTTAAATGTTAAAGTTATTGTTAAACAAACTCTTGGGAAATATAAAACAAGGATCTTTTGAATAACAAATATTGTTTTAAGGATGAATATAGTACTATTTATAAACATAACAATAACAGTTATAATAATGAGAGAATTATTCGAAATATAGATTACAATTATAATACTGAAAATATTAACTTAAATTACAATATTAGTGAGAATAAGAGGTGTAAATAATGAACAATTAAATGTTAGTTCCAAAATAGTTTCTTGCTAAACATATAAATGCATTTACTTAATTAAATGTAAAATTTATGAATATAAATATATTGCAGAATAATGTTAATATACGTATTAATCAACATAAGCATGATATTAATAACATTAAAATAGTAAAAAAAATAAGAAAAGAGAAATCTGGTATTTTCTTACATGCAAATATTAAAAAATTGATTTAACTATTATTAAGTGTGTAACTAATTATAAAAGAAGGCTATGGCTAAATTATTATATTAAAACTTATAATATTTTACACCCATACACACACTTAATACTTTAATTTTTTAAAAGAAACATTATTCAAAGTCTTAAACAAGATAGCAACAATGGTAATTTTTTTGGGAATTGAAGTTACAATTTGCTTAATGTAATATTGATAATTAGAGAGAAAAGCATGGCAGAAGTTAAGAGAAAAAATAAATGAATATTCTGTTCATATCAAGCGAAAAATTTATTCATTAAATGATAATTTTAAAAGGAATTTAATATTAAATTTTTAAAAACTTTCTCTTTTTTGACTGAAGAAAAAAATTAAAGTTCTTAGGGATTTTTTTTTTGAAGTTAAAAAGCTTTTAAGTAATAATAAAAATATGGGATGTTTGATTTATATTAATTATAATTTTAAAGAATGGTAGAGCACTTGTGCTTATAATTGTAAGGATTATAAAGAATATATAAATGAAAGAACACCAAAATGTGATTACTGGTAATCTGAATGAAGTTTGGGATGAAATTAGAGAAATTATGAATAAGTGTAAGAATTATAAATTATAGTAATAATTATTATATTAAAAAATAAAAAAGGAAGATATTGATAAATTTTAAATAAGTTAGCTTTATAAGATAACTTACTTACTGAGATGTTTATAGAACATAAGCTTTCTCTTATAGAGTTGTTTAAATATTTCAATTTTAAGGATAAAGACAGCACTAAGATATTAGATGTAAAGAATTCTATAAAAAATATAAGACAAATTTATTTTGTGTTATTTTAATAAGGTTCTTGGTAATTATACTTTATTTGTATTGAACTAATGCTAATATGGATTATAAACACTGATTAATAATAATGCTTTTTTCAAAATTAATAATAGTGATAGAGAAATGTGACTAATGTAATTAAAGTTTTATTAAAAATAGGTTATACAATGAATATAATTAAATCTCCTCATAAATAGTTATGTCCTAAATTTCATAAAATACTTCTTAAATTTATAATTGTAATTAATGGTTTCAATACTTACGTACCTAAATAAGGTAAAAAACTACAAAAGATTTTCCATAATGCAATGGATAATTTATTTATGACTGTTATTAAAATAATTATGAAATTATTTTTATATTAGAGATAAATGGATTTACAATATTTATAGTTATGACACTAAAATGTGAGTAATTAAATAGATATTGGAGACTTAATTAAAGTTATTTTAGATAACCTTAAGGTAATAAAAATTAATAGCTCCATTTACATTACATTGCATTTATCATGTAAAACTCAGGAGCATAATGTGTCTTATCGAAATCAGATATTACTTTGATTAATAAAATGTGCTGAATAAAATGCGAAATAATTTTTCTTTTTCCGCTCTAAAAGATAAATTTAATCTACAGCACACGTAATTCCAAATACATTACTTTTTTTTTGGAAAATAGTTAATAAGTAAAATATATTATTGAAATAATTTGGTATAAGCCTTTAATTTTCATTGCATTTATTGTATGTGCAATTATCTGAGTGAATTGAACAAACATTTATAGTAAAATTATATTACGATAAAAATGATTTGTTTGGATTAATTAGGTACTTCATAATTGAAATAACAAATTCAATAACATCATAACTAATTTCGATTCTCATTACACAAAATGATATGATTTATATTTACAAAGAGAAAAATATCAAAGATTCATAAATATTAACTTTCTTTTCTTCTTAGCTCAATTAGAGTAACATGTTTTTATAAGAGAAAATTAATGCAAACGGACTGAACCCATAGAAAAGGACCATAGAAAAGGACATAGAAAAGGACAAACCCATAGAAAAGGACATACATTTCCCCATAGAAAAGGACATACATTTCCCCATTGAAAAGGACAAACATTTCTAATGTTGAGTTTTCAAAACACTTATAATATTTGACAATTTTCCGCAAGGCATGTAAATTGATTTTAATTAAGTTGCATTAAAATATTACCTCCTAAAAATATGTATTGCAGATGTAGTTAATATAAATTGAAATAGAAGATCATTATCTTACTATGTTATTTATACATTTGTATTGTCCAGTAAAAATCAATTTCAAAAGTGTTTCTCTAAAACGTTTGAATTGAATCAAATAAAATACTTCAAAAAAATTCATTAAAAGAATTTCGATACATTAAACACTCACACATAGACAGATGAAAATAATTCGTGATTAAATTAGAGAATTAATTGCTCGAGAAACAATTTATGGTACACTCGGAATAGCCTATGAATATCCAAATGAAGTGCAAATTTTGAAAAAGAACATTAACATTAATATGTAACTCTAAGGTATTGTGCGACATTTATTGAATGAAACAAAAAGTAAATATCAAAAGGATTTTAAACCCATATTCTATCGAGTGAACTTTACAATGTTAATTCTAATGTTGCTTTACTTGACCCAAAATCTTAATTTTAATTTTTAAATTTTACAAGTTACTCATTTCAAATTTTGAAAATAAAATCAAATGAATGAGCAATTAGGGAATTATTAAATAACATTTTTGTGTAAGAAGATATAATGTTCACAATATAGCCAGTATTTTATTGCTTATATATTTTAAGTAGTTGATTTATTGTTGATTAACATCGCACCTAGAAGCCACACGAGGAGATTGAGACACTGACCTGGTAATTTAAAGCCTCAATCAAGTGATGAGAATGACACATCATCTGTCATGTCTTTCAACAAACTCCCCCCTCCTCTAATCCAACGGGAAGATTTCGGACCTCGATAGTTTTAAAGAGCATAATCCCAGTCCCACAACGGGTTTTAGTGGTATCATTGCTCAAAGCCGGTCAAGAGTTCTAGACAAAGACCACTGAGCTATTGCGGCTAAGACTTTAAATTAGAAGACATGCTATAACTTGTATTTTATTTCAGGGTTAGGAAGATAATTACAATAACAAATTTTGCTTAATATCACAACCAAAACTTCAGGAAATAAATAGAACTAAATATAGCATAATATTATTGCCGTTTTGGTGAAAATAATATATAAATTCTAATACTGTGCAGCATATAGCAATTTAATTACTTCTAACTGATTCTAGCTTTCCAAATTCCATTTGATCTCATATTCCAATTTTACAATTCAAATATAAATGTGAATCTCATAAAAATGGTATGTGCTTTAATTCATGCTTTTACTCTTTTTTTTAATTTATAATAGCAAGTAACGTTGATTATTTATGAATTACATATATGACAGAGTAAGTACAATAATAATATCAGCCATATCGTTCCTTACATATAATATAAATATACTTACAACTTAGAAGTAATAAAATTATATTCTAGCAGGTACAATGGAAATGTATTGAAATTATCAGAAAAATAGAACATATATCAAAAAATAAAAAAAATACGTTAGTAATATATCATAACCATTCATTTTTGTAATATTATGCAGCTAAAATTCAATTGTGGTCATTAATGCTCTTGCTTAAAGATTAAAATAAAAAAAAATTGCATTGTCTCTGTTTCTTATTTAACCAACAAATATGATAAATTAGCTTTAGTTAATTATTATACATGAAACGATCACGGATAAAAAAATTCTTTAAATGCTACAATGAGTCAATAAGTATCAATCAGTGCTCTAAAGTGAAAGTAATTTATATTTTATGTAAAATTATGCAAATTATATCTTAGGAGAATTCGCATTGACTGTAAATAAAATCTTACGAATAATTAATCTTAAATATAAAAGAACTTTGAAAAATATTATTTCTGTAAATATTTCAAACAAATATTCGCATATTTTGCAATGATTATTTTTTTTTCTATGCATGCATTGTATTGACTTTTCTACTTCCTATATCTTGAATAATTAATATTTTTCTTTTTGTGAACATTTATGTTCAAATCAAAATCTTTCTTTTCATGAAAATAAACTTATTCTTCTGAGGATAAAGCCCATTTTAAGTGCTTTACTACATTTGTTCAAACATATCATACAGATATATTTCTTTTACTATTTGAGAAATTTTGAATAATAGCTTAGCATTATCACATGTAAATGTTTATTTAGTCAAATCAATGTATTTTTATATTTTCTGAACAAACTAATTGAAAAATGCTTCGTTTCATAAAAATGTCTACTGGGAACTTAAATGGAAAATGTGAGCATTACATATGGATTTTTTTAAAATTCAAAGCAGTCCTATTATGTAAAAAAGTAATTAAATTAAAATTCTTTCAGAAAAGTAACCTCATTTGAAGCAGAAAACTATTGCAAAGCATCCGAATGTTTTTTTTATACACTCTACAGGAATTATTAAAAGTGTTCTGATACACACGGTAAAAGTATCTTCTTTCGTTTTCTAACTTGATACAGTTTTTTTACTCTCTGATATCAAATTTGAATTCTTCCTATATAAAGTTTAAATAAGTCAATATAGTCTGAAAATAAAATTTATACGTTTTTGATACTAGTTACCAGACATTAAAAACATTATATGTATAAAAACAACTTATATACTCCTTCAAAGCTTCTCACACGATGGGAAAGAGATAAACTTATTCTAGACAGTCAATTAATTAAGGAAATATTTTTACCTAGAAACAATTCAATGTTTGAAAGATTTTCCGATAATGAGAAGTTATTTCATCTATTCAAGATATTGAATTTTCAAACAATACTATGACAAAAAGAATGCGAGAGATTTGAAAATGATAATAAGTTAAAATATTACATGGTCAAATATGAATACTTTTAATTATATTTAGATAAGTAGACACATATATTAGATCCTTAACTATTAGTAGTGCTGATAAGGAGAATTTTCTATGATTTTATTGTTAAAGAGAAGATATATTGAAATTACTATCAATTCAAGAACGAACAAATGATGTAAACATCTATAATGTATTATTTTAACAAGGCAGAAAAATTTATATGCCTCTTTGCAGGGCATCAGATATAAATGTTGATAATGTACCATGCATGATTAGCTGCAATAATGAATCCATTTCTCACTATTAGAAAGATTAATCATCCATACACTTTATACATAGTATTTGCTCTTTTCATCAAGAAACGTTATCTGCTAAATAGTATCCTTTAAACACGTAATGAATATCAATTTAAAAATAATTCACAAAATTAGAACAAACCTTTCAACACACATATTACATAAGCCACACCTCCCTTTTAGAAAATAACAAATCCTCTCAATTTATTCTCACTTACCTTTGGATATAATATACTTAAATAAATACTTTTACTAAAATACTTATTACTTTTTCCATTTTCTTAATCTTTCTGTAGAGATAAAAGTTTTCTTTATTCTATGAATCATTGGAACAGTTTGAAATCTATAGATAGTTTTTGTTACGGTAGCTGTAGTAATTTTGACAGATATATATATCATGAATTAAAATTTTTAAATCTTACATTGCGAGGAAAATACACATCCCCAAGTGGCTGGTTGAACTCAAGATCTCTTCGCATCATATTGCTGGTAAAAACATGATTCTTCACGGTATAAACCTGATCTGGTTCCCAGTCGCTACCATTTTTTTCTTCCTTTCAAAATGAATTTACGTAATGACGAAAATGAAAATGTCAGATCGACTGTGATAATGAGGTAGCTCAACAGACTTTAGACTTTGATGAGGAAAGAGTGCAGAAGCTGGTTGTACGATATGATACGCGCCTTCATATTAGAGGTTATTATGTTGAATAGTAGGTTTAGGTACAGGCTTTCTTACAAAAATAAAATTGAACACTTGCATTTGATTTTTTAGTATAAAAATGATACTTACACTTACAGAAACACGCTAACAGTAATGCAAATTTACATAATTTATAAATTGCGGTTCTTTACTCAATCACTGCTTTTGATATCTCTGAAAGGCTAGTGAAAAGGAAATAGGGCTGCAAATCTTGTTAAAATATAATATTTCAAATTATTCTTTTTCTAAGAAACCTTTTCCCGTTATTCATTTTTCACTCATTTTTCCTCGAAAATATCTTTCTCTTCCCATAATTTCACGAAAATGTAGATTATCATATTCTTCATCTCTCTGACTCTCTCTGTGTTCTCAAGAAGTTACATTCCGTTCATTTTCTTTTTTCTTGTGTGATATATTTGAAGTTTCTTGGACATTTAGCTTATATGAAATTCCATGAATTTTGAAGATAAAAATATTCCTATTAGAAATGTTATTTCTTGGATCCATTACGGAAAACACTTTTATACTAATAAAATATAAGATAGTAGCAAAGTTTTACTTTGAATAATAGAGGTATGTTTTATGATTTAAATATATTAAAAATTATATACAAATAATATTTGGTAAAAATTTAATTCTATAATATATTACTAAATGTTTCAATAAGATTAACGATAAATGACTTATAATTCAATAATATTAAAACATTTTCTGTACTTTAAAATCATGCTAGTAAATATAAATAAATTTCCTAAATAAATTTGCATCGTAACTATTTCAAACTATACAGTATTATTTGAATGATAATGTGTGGTAACCTATTTATTGTGAATCACTTTTTAAATCACATAACATAGGAAAATAAAGTAAATGTATGAATAAATATTGTTGATATTGTTATTATCGTAATATTACGAGCAGTAATAGATATAATCTTAAGAACATTAATAAAATATGCTTGATTATAGTTAAAGTATTTCTAAGGAAATCCTGATAAAAACATTACAAATAAAATAAAATATGTTAACTTGTACTTACAAGTTTTTAAAGTATTTTATGAGCGAAAGATTGATGACTGAATCGTCAAATTTAAATTATAAAACATAATATTTTAGATATAATTAATACAAAGCGTCCCTAAATTCTATTATGGGTTTATTTGATTCAAACGTTTGAATTGATAAACTTAGGTAACCAAAGGTAAAATGTTCCTCTTATTTCATACTGAAATTTAGATCCCATTATTAAAGTCGAAAAATAGAAAAAAGAATATATATATATATATATATATATATATTGGTTATTAGTGCTATATTTCCCATTTCAATCCTTTAAGTGTTTTAGTGTTTTAAAAGCGTTGTGATTTTAAATATTGGAAATCGGAACATTTAGTAACACTAAAATTTTTCAACAACGCCAAAATACTGTTTAACTCAATTTAATATAATAGTTTTTTAAACTGCTTTATAAAATACACTTCGTTAAATTGCTGATGAATTGAGCAGACTTCATGGACTTTGCACACAGATAACGAATCACAGCTCAAATTTCTCAATCCGCAGGCTTTACTATAGTGTTAGACCTTTTAAATAAAAACAAGCAATCAAGGACAAATGTTAATTTTTGGCATTTGCAACCAATCGACACATACACGTTTTCAGGGTACACACACACACACACACACACACATATATATATATATATATATATATATATATATATATATACAAATATATATAGACCTTTTTCTGATCACTGTCTGTTCCCATGCCCTTAGTTGTTTTCTATCACCCCCTTTGTTTCAGCCATGAGTTTCGAAACATCCTGCAATATCACAAGTTTTGTATTCGATTTCTTAATATTTTAGAGGAAAAAAAATTATTTTTAATTATGAATCATTTTCTACCCTTTTTAAAAATATTTTTGTTTATATAATTATTTTTGGGTCTCATGTTAGAGTAGTTTTAAAATTATTTTTATAATTTCTATCATTTTTTGAAAGCGGTTTATATTTGTAACTATTTTTCTGTAGATGGCTACACATTTTTAAATTTCATGTAAAAACAGTTAAGATAATACAATATAAAAATTCATAAACTGGGGTTATTGGGTAGGATCCTTTGTTAATATGTAATGAATTAAAACATTGGTATCCAAAACGTAATGTCATCACTTGGGTTAAAGAGAAATAAAAATAATTGTTGTCATTAATTGTTTTAAAGTAATTATAAAATTAAATCTGTAGATTTTTCTTAATATTTATAAAATATTAGTCTTTTTACTAACCAAAATATTTAGCAATTAAATTGGGAAAATTGATAAGCAAACTTTATAAAATTGTTAGAAAAGTTACATAAATAATGACTTTGAATTTAGAGTAACATTTATAATCGTAATGGTATTGTAAATAACCAAATCAATTTACCCAAGGTAAATTTTTCATTTTCAATCCATGCTGTGAAAAGTAAATTTCATGAATTGCCCTTTAAAGGTTTTAGACATTCCTGTTCTATTTATAATATGAGTTATACTGAAATTAAAATTCATATTTTTTTACAATAATAATAAAAGATTTCATATAGTCAAGTTACTTGAAACGCTAAATGAAAATTTTGTTAGATTCGCACTCAAAGTATATGATATCAAACGAGTTCATAAAAATCTTTAGAACAGTTTTAAACTTTTCTGTAAAAGAAAAAAAACTTAAACAGTTTTAAGTTTACGATTAGTTCTGAAACTGGACTTTGATCAGCTGAAAGCATTTAGTTCCCATTTCGCTGCGTCACCAGAAAAATTATGAAACTCATAAAATATTTTCTCAGACATTTTATATCTCTGTGTCAACCATAGACTCAACGATTAGATGTTCGATGAAAAAAGAATAAGAAACCAAACTTTCTTCTGATCTGGTGAAATTTTTTTTATTTCTTTCAAATACTGTGCTCCCTACTCACTTTAAGAAACTACCTGAAACATAAATGTGTGAAATAAAAAAGTACTTCAGTTTTACAACTTACTTGCGTTATCGGCTTAGCAAAGAAAGGTCTGAAAATCAAGAAAAGTTCTTTACATTATGGTAGCTTTTATAAGGTAGCTTTTACTGTATTATTTCATTAAAGAACTTTCAACATCGTATTTTTGTCTTTCTTTCTATGTTTATTTTCTTTTTTAGAGGAATCTTTCAAGCCTTACAATACTTTTTGATGTTTTTATGATGTTTTGAGCTCTACGAATTTTTAAATTAATGATAATTGAATATATTTTGAAAGTTCATCTTTTTTTAATTTCCTTTTCGCAGAAAATAATAAAATCTGAAATAAAAAAAAACAGCTTTTTATGCTTAAACTATTTAGAAATTGAAAATATTACAACACAGGTAATATTTCTTATAAAGACAAATAATTGAGAGTTTTAATTTAGAATTGTAAGTTGCTATACAGCGAAAGAAAGATTTAGTAAATAAAAAAGAGCAAAGTTAAATAGATAAAAAAAAACCCTAATGATCACTAAGACTGTTGTTCATTAATTAAACAAATGACTTAAAGCGTTTTTAATAATTACAAAAAAATTAAAATTGGTGAAAAAATTGTAATTTATAAAAATAACAATAAATTCCATTTTAATAATGATATAATAATTTATGAAGTGTTGCATAAAGTTTTTGAGAAATTAAAATTCAAAAAGTACTTATTTTGAATATTAATTGCAACGTTAAGTAACAGTGCATGATTTGGCAATATTTATGAAGAATTGAAGCCAATTATAATAAAGAATGATATTTTAAATAAATAAAAAAAATACAGAATAATAAATAAATAAAATACAGAAACTGTATCTTTTGTTGACATACAATATAGGATCCTTTGAAAATATCTAGCTGAATTTATGTTGCTGTTGAAATAGTAAAAATAAGCATTTTTGCTATGAAATACACGTGTTTTTAATGCTATTAAAACATTAATAATTTCAAAAGTGAAATAAAATACATGCCCAAAATTTATAAAATAATTTAAATGAGTCATTTTTAAAGTAGTTGCGTAAGATAACAAATAAGTCGTTTGAACCGATAACAGATCTACATTTTTAGCACATGAAGTTTCATTCAATTTTGAGATATGCTTTATTGTATTCGGCAATTACCTGCTAGAAAAACGAATTTAGTTTAAAACCTGTCACCCGTTTGCATCATTCCATTTTCAAAATTTTTACAAG
This sequence comes from Nephila pilipes, assembly GCA_019974015.1. NCBI lineage: Eukaryota > Metazoa > Arthropoda > Arachnida > Araneae > Nephilidae > Nephila > Nephila pilipes. The sequence goes on along the minus strand of BMAW01018196.1, from coordinate 8,195 downwards.
AAAGAAATCAGCTAAAAATAAGGAACAGTCTATAACTGCTATAAACAAGGAGAGATGTGCAGCTTGATGGAATCTATCGGTATACGCCGAACGAATCAACCCAGCATGGATATTCGCACGAATCTACCAGGATTAAGAGAAAGCTATCGGAGTTTGCCTTGGAAGTAAAGAGTATTACTTTAGAGATTAGTCCGCGTTGTTAACCAATAAGCTGATTAGTATTGAAAAGGACAGTACAGTTATTACAAATACTGTTTAGTATCTATTTTTTATGCTGATTTGCACAAAGGAAGTATTTCTTCCTGTTGTGCTGCTAATTTCACCAATGTTTGATTTTTTCAACGGGGTTTCTTCATTTTCAGAATATTTATGAATATAGTGTCATTTGCCATTATACTCAAAAGATTACACACACACATATATATATGTACACTCACACACACACACATATATATATATACACCCACACACACACATATATATATATATACACTGCTGGTCACACAAAATGCAACACCCTGAAGGAAGCATGCAAATCATGTGAAATTTATATCATGTATTTGCGACGATGAGCTATGCAAATCATTAGCATGACAGCGCAGACACACATTACGGGCGACCGTAGCGCCACTCGCAAGTGCTATATAAGGGGAGAACAGATTGGCGATTTGAAGTATGGCAATTGTTTTTTCGTGCGTTTTTTTTGCGTAAGCTGTTTACCTATGCCTCTTGTAAGACATCTAGCGTCTTTTGACCAAGTTTCTGAATTCGACCGAGGAAGAATAGCAGACTATAGGGATTACGGATTATCCTTCAGAGAAATCGGTCAACGTGTTGGACGAAATCAAGCAACTATGATGCAGTTCTGTGATCGCTGGATGCAAGAGGGAACGACTGACCAACGGAGCCGATTGCACCCATCTCGTTGCATAACTGACCGTGATAACAGGCAGATCGTGCGCATGGCAGTGATGGATCGCGCAGCGACATCACGAGCCATAGCGCAACAGATTCAGTCTGCTACGGGTCATTTGGTGTCGGCTCATACCATTGTACACCGTTTGCAGCAGAGTGGAATATCCTCAAGGCATCCATTGCTTCGTTTACCCTTGACTTGAAACCACAGGTGTTTGAGCCGCCAATGGGGTGATGAACGGTGGACATGGACAATGGAATGGAACGACATTGTGTTTACTGACGAATACCGCTTCTGCCTGCAACATCACGATGGTCGGATTCGAGTTTGGAGACACTGAACTGTTGAACTGTTGCGTTATGCATCACCACACTGGTTCTGCACGCGGTATCATGGTTTGGGGTGGTATTGGATTTTACTCCCGCACCCCTCTAGTACGCATTACCGGTACACTGAACAGCCAGCGCTACATCTCTGAGGTGTTATAACCCGTGGTCCTTCCATACCTTCAGCGCTTGCCAGCAGCCATATTCCAACAGGATAATGCGCGTCCACACGTGGTACGCAATGTACAAAAGTTCTTCTTTACCCATCAGATTGAATTGCTTCCGTGGCCTGCTTGTTCTCCCGATCTATCGCCAATCAAAAATATGTGATCCATGCTTGTACAACGACTGGCCCGGAATACACCATCCGCTGCTACACCAGATCAACTTTGGTAATATATGGAAGCCGCATGGACCGCTGTAGCCCAAGGAAATATCCAAAACCTCTTTGATTCTATGCCGAGGCGTGTGGCAGCGGTTATAGTCAACAATGGCGGCTACACTAACTACTGATTTTGTCATCATCCTCACTTCACAAGAGGCTGTAATTTTAATCGTTTAATCTTTGTACAACATGTTATCTGCCAAATAAATTTCGCTGTGATATCTTTGGTCCTTCTGGGTGTTGCATTTTGTATGGAAAGCAGTGTATATATACACCCATATATATATATATATATATATATACACCCACATATATATATATATATATACACACATATATATATATATATATATATATATATATATACATACACATATGTATGTGCGTATGTGAAATTAGATAACTGACTAAAAAATGCAAAAAAACAAATTTTACAAAGATAGAGAATTTGTTTTTAATCCAAATATATAAATATTTAATCTCTCTGATTTGTAATAACACCTTACTTTTATTTATAATCCTATTATTTACGAAGTTAAATCAGTTAAATGACTTCAACAAGAATGTACCGGAAGTTAAGTATCAATAAAGAAATAAATGGTTTTTGTAAATTTTATTGTTTTTTTTTTTAGTTTTATTACATTCATTTGAATTTTTTTTATTAAAGTTAACTCATTAATATAATAAGATTTTGTGATGTATTTCTTAAACATTAGTCCACTAGTGAATTTAAAACTTTCAACAAATTTACTCGTTTGTTACAGATTTTTACTTTCTTTATATACTTGTGTGTTACTGTTTCGTTCTTAGTAAAATACTTATTTGATATATCTCTGAAAAAACATCTTTTTTTTTTAAAGTTGAAAAATTAATTAATTATGTTTAAAGCACGATCAAAACATTGAAAGGAGCTCCAATTTTATAGAAAATTTTTTCAGCATAGTACTACACATAAAAAGGATGCTGCAACATCTGATCTCTGTAACATTGAGTCATTTAGACATAAATCCTTGAATCCTAGCCTTAAACTGGCTTAAAATTACTTTAACTGCAAGGGAGAAATATTTCAAAGTAACAAAAATAGCATCTTGATAAACTTAATTCCTTTATTCACCTTGATTTTTGGCCTGATTGTTTATCTTAAGCATTAGATCACTTAGAAATTTCTGTCAGATTACCTTGCTCAAATATGAAACAAGAGAGCAGAAATGGGTCTTTTTCAAACCCTTTCCTTTGCATTGAGAAGTAGTGTAACTCTTACTTCAAAAGTTATTTTATTGTTTTGGGGCTAATTAGAATAAATTACATGCTTTGCTTGGCTTACCATTTCTGTCAAAGCTTGTTTTCAGCAATCAACAAATGAACTTTTTGAAACTAGTTGAACATTCGGCTAAAAAAAATATGAACTCAGCCTTGGACGAGATTAACAAAAACATGCAGGTATGCGGTTATGTCATTTGAGAAAAAAACAAACCAGTAAGAGATCTGGGAGGCAAACATAAATTCTCTGAAAAATTATAATAGACTTCATTTAAATGTATTATAACATTGCTAAGCGAATTGCTATGCTGGTAATCTTCAAAACACAATGAATTGTCTAATTGCTGCATTTTATCTCAGTAAATACAGCAACAGCATTCCTTTGTTTGGTCAGTATCCCGAATGTCCTGAAAGTTTCTGTCACTACCTAAGTACGAAAGCTGAGGGGAATCTACTCAAAGAAAATAGACCTGACAAATAAAATTAGCCATGTGTGAGAGCGCACACATGTGAATTTGTGCGCTGAAACTTTACGAATAAAGAGTTTCATCGCAAGACACAGAACATGAACTAAAGTTATAATAACCTTTTATTTATTTATTTATTTTTGTCCAATGATATATTTCTTGTACTTGAAAAATTTACCTTATGATGTACAATTTTAAAGGCTGTAATAATTTTTATTCAGAAGTTGTAGTGGTTTACTGTCAGATATTCAAAATGAAAGAATTTCCCTCTTTAAAGTCTTGTATATGAGTTCGAAATTTCGGTAAGCAAAGTATTTTAAATTCTATAAGATATTTCATAACATCTACAAAATTGTCTTGAAAGAAAGAATAGCATGAAGTGGAATGCAAAACGCTGTAATTATAAAATAAATCATTATAAATCCGTTAGGAATTCATAGCATACAATAAAAAATTATCACTATAAAGCTTCTTAATTTGAACACCACTTTACTGTTTACTTTATGCAGAATGCAAATGTATGAAAACTCAATGATAATTGATAGTTCAAAATTTAATTGTATTTACGACGGTTATTCAGTAATTCCGTAGAAATTTCAAGAGATGGTATTCATAGCATCGAAAATGGTTTTGGTTGTTTTAGTAAGCCTCACGATTCACTAGACCGTTGTCTAAGTCTCAGTGATTCGTATTCGTGATCATGCCATCCTTCGAAACTCAAAGTTCCTTCGTCATATATTTCCCGGTAGATGAGACCATCTTCTCCCTTTTTGTAAAATATTTATTGTAAGCAACCTAACTATTTGTATTATAACACATAGATCAATAAGTCCCGAGACTGTGCGGTCGTTTTTTTGCGATTTCCTCCTTCAAACGCACCAGCAAGTCAATATAATAATCACTGTTGATCGATTTACCTTTTTCGAGGTAGTCAATGAAAATCACGCCATGCGTATCCCAAAAAACTGACGCCATGACTTTGCCAGCTGACTGCTGCGTTTTCGGACGGCTTTCGCCAGCTGTGCGCCACTGCCGCTTCGACTCTGGAGTGTAGTGATGTATCCATGTTTCGTCCATGGTCACGTAACGACGCAGGAAATCTTTTTTGTTGCGAGTAAATAGCGATAAACAGCTTTCTGAATCATCGACTCGTTGCTGTTTTTGTTCCATCGAAAGCAATCACGGCACCCACTTGGAAAAAACCTTTAAATAATAAATACACTTCTCTATGATATCTGTGTCATCTCAGCAATCTCACGGAGCTTCACTTTATGATCTTTCATTATAATTTTTGTCAATTCACTCACATTTTCCGGTGTAACGGCTTCCACAGGTCTACCCGAGCGTTCCGCGTCATTTGTGTCGGTACGACCCCGTTTAAACTCGGCAAACCACCGACAAATCGTTGCTTTTGATGGACAAGAGTCCGGGTAACATTTTTCAATCCATTGTTTCGCTTGCACAGTGTTTTTACCCATTAAAAAACAATGTTTTATCAGAACACGAAACTCGGTTTTTTCCATTTTTTAAACAAAGTACAAAACGACTTTACTCCAACCTCGATAACTCAGCTGTTTCTGGTCCGATCGACTTAAAATTTTGACACGTTTCAAGAAAAGGTTAGTACTCTAGAAAGACCAGGTTACTGGTTTACTACGAGCGCCATCTCTGGGTTAGTCTCGGAACTTATTGATCCATGTGTTATATATTTCCAGGGCATAATAATGAATCAAGGTCTCTCGGATAGTAACAACTCGACGCCAAATGACGTCAACAATTCGACACGGCAGCAATCAAATTATGATTTGGCAGCAAATTACAATTAAAATAAAACTAACTTATGAATCAATGTCAAATTTGTTTCAGCTCTGATTAAAAGATCACAGCACACAATGGTAGCAGTAATTTACTTTAATGAGGCAATGTCTCTTCAAATACAAGCTCATTTGAAACACCCTCTTTTATTTGTCTAAAGGTTTTTTACAATAAGTTTCTATCTTATTTGAATGATGTTTTCCACTCTATAAGATAAATAATACATTTAAAATGCTTTTAAAAAAATGTTTTCTGGTGAAATGGCACAAATATGTCAAATATTATATATTTTTTTTAAGTTCTAAGACACTAATGGAAAATAAATACATATTTTTATATGTCAGATGTTGCAACATTCAACGAAATAAATTCTGTGTATGTTTTTAATGCGTAATGTATATTTCAACAAATTACATATTTTGATGTTAGAAAAAATTCTTATTGCCACTATAAAGCTGTTTTAAATTTAACAGTTTGAAATATGTATATATAATAATGATATAGTATACTCTGTTGAAATACTATTTTACGCCTTTTAATAACATATATTTTTAAACTTATGGTTCTAATTATTTAAATACATTTTTTTGAAAAATAATTTGTTTGTGTTGTACACCAACGTAACAACTATATCTCAAAAAGGTTTTTAGATAACTGATTAATATTTTTCATTAGTGTTTAATATTATAGCACATATGATATATGTTTTCAACTATGACATAAAAGAAAAGTATATAGTTATCCTTTTTTGGTTATTTTTTTAATTATAAATAGGATATTTTTCAAAGTTTTTCTTTTGTGAATATTGTCCCTCTAATTCAGTGATAAATGGGATTGTTCAAAGATAATTGTTCAAAACGCACCTTCTGAGTAAAGATTTAGATTAGTTTCTTATTTTATGCATTATAATTTATTTCACAATATATATTATCACATGTAACATGTTGTAAAGTATTTATTTCATTAAATATAAAATTTATTTTTTTTACAAAAGTTGTAATAACACTTTAAAAGCAGGGTCTCCCTTCCCAATAACGGTCGCGGTAGTATAATGGCAATTGCCGCGGACTTACGGATCGTGGGTTTCGTTGGGATGCGGGTTCGATCCTTCATGCCACTAAGGATATACCATATAGCCAGGGGCCGATGCACGTTAAAACTGCCGGGGCCCAATGTCTTCTTGTAGGCGCAGTGTGGAAGTTAGAAGAGTAGGGTGCCAGCTCAAGTGTCGTCCTCGTCACTTAACAGAACTTCAAAATTACGTGGTCCATCTCCAATAGCCCTCGTGTTGCCTCACATGTGAAGTTATGAATAAACCAAAACAAAACATTCCCAGTAATGACAATGCTATTTCATTTCTAAGAAATAAACAATGTTTTCCTTTTTAAAATAGAATTTGTTGTAATAAACTACAAATATGATCATGTTTTGCCTTTCAAGGTTTCGATGATAATATGGATGGTTTCATTAAAATATGGAACATTTGTTTATTAATGCTGAAGGAGAAAAAAAATGTGTCTAAATTTATTTTATGTATATTTCTTAAAAAAAACTTTTAAAGTATTCCGTCAGGAGGTTTCTAATAAACCAAGTGTGCTTTTACAGCAACTACAAATATACGAAGTCAATTTTAGTCGAATATAACAGGAAAAACAACACTTAACTCTAAAAAAAGGTAGCTACGGCTCGAAAAGATGATACCCATGAAAAAAAATCTGCATTTTGGAACATAATAGATTGAGGAAAATTTAAGGTGTTTATATAACTGAGTAGTTTTTTTTTTTTTTTTTTTCCTTTATAAAATCAGGTATAATACGTTACCGCACCTAACTTTTGAAGTAGTTTTATTTACTGAGCTGGAGTTTTCTTGCATCATTTTCTCCGCTTTCTTCTGTGATTTAAAACCAAAACAGATTCTAAATATGTCCAACTTATATTGATTTTTTTTCCTGAAAAATGTGGTAAATATTACCCTGAATTTTTTACAGAAATATTTCCTTTTGTTTATAAATCCAAAAGGTTTAGATATGGAAATTATTAAAAATAACTCTATCTTGAATAAATATCTAAATATTTCAATACTAAAATGACTATTTCTGTAACTATGACTGTATTTTTAATTCCAATCTCTTTCTTTTATTCTTTATTCAAAATATTCTATCATCCTATTACATGGCCATAAAAGGACAGAAAGTTCTCTTCTAGAAAGAAATTTAGTAAAGTACAAAAAATAAACTAATTTTTAATGAAAGAAATAATGCCATCAAATTGAACTATTAAATTAAATATTAAATTTAAATTTATTGATAAATTATATTCAAATAGACACAGTAAACTTTGTTAAAGTAATAAAACTAAAGTAAATGATAAATTATGATTTTGAAATTGATAATTTATCTTTTTATTGGGTTGGCAACTAAGTAATTGCGGATTTCACTCATAGATGGCATCAGTTGAATTTTTAGGTTTGAAGACGTAGTACAAGTGTAAAACACATTTTGTTATTTGATAATTGGCAATTCAGCTGTCAATCAGTAAAAAAAGTTTTTTGATCGGTTGCGTAGTTTTCGCTTAGCCTTCGTTGAAGAATGGAAAATCAAAAGGAACATTTTCGTCATATTTTACTTTTTTATTTTCGCAAAGGGAAAAACGCATCACAAGCTCATAAAAAGTTATGTGATGTTTATGGTGACGAAGCCTTAAAAGAATGGCAGTGTCAAAATTGGTTTGCCAAATTTCGTTCTGGTTATTTTTCACTCAAAGATGAAAAAGCTCTGGTCGTCCAGTTGAAGTTGATGACGCCCAAATCAAAGCAATAATCGATTCGGATCGTCACAGTACAACACGTGAGATTGCAGAGAAGCTTCATTTATCACATACATGCATTGAAAATCACTTAAAACAACTTGGCTATGTTCAAAAACTCGATATATGGGTTCCTCGCGAACTGAAAGAAACGCATTTAACGCAACGCATTAACAGCTGCGATTTGCTAAAGAAACGTAATGAAAATGATCCATTTTTAA
>BMAW01018194.1:0-10688 GCA_019974015.1 Nephila pilipes | reverse complement strand
TCAAATTCTATTTTTACAAGTTGAGTAGTTCGCAGCTTCTTCTCGTGGACGCGACACTCCCACCTTTTGAGCTTGTACCAGAAAACTCACAATCCAAGATTTAGTCTCTGGACATCCTTAACTTTACGTCCCTGTCTGGTATTTGGATAGGTTGAGTCATCCTACTTGTCTGGTCCATTTTATTAGCTTGGGCACCACTTAAGAGGTAACAACCGATTTTCTTTTTTCTGCATTTACAGTACCCTTATCTGGAGATAAATCAGAGATAGGCCACAATTTCTTTTCGTCTTTTAACCAGACAGGACCTTCCTACCATCTTCTAGCTAACAAAGTGTGTACCGAACAACCCCTAGAAGGCAAATCAGCTGGGTTTAAATTTCCTGGCACATGATTCCACTGACCTGGTTCACTATTAGTCCTTATTTCCTTCACTCTGTTCATCACAAATGTTGCCCATTGTTCATCATTTTTTATCCAATATAAACAATTCATGGAATCTGACCAATAATACACAGATAGATAACCAAATTCCTTTAAATCATCACATATGGTCTTGGCTAGTCTCACGCCAATACAGCAACCTAATAGTTCTAACCTTGAGATAGAAATACCTTTTAGAGGAGCTACTCTAGATCTTGCTCCCACCAAGTTACAAGTAACTCTTTGGTCATTTTCAACCCTCAAGAAAATGCGAGTAGCATATGCTTGTTGACTAGCATCACAAAATACATGTAAGCTATTTTTTGCATTTTTATCCACTTGAAGCCATCTTGACACTTCTAGTTCTTCTAACTTATGTAACTGTTCCACCCATTTATCAAATTTATGAACAATTTCTTCAGGCAAAATGTTATCCCAATTGGCTTTTATTTTCCAACTTTGTTGGAGCAATATCTTAGGAATTAATGTAATTGGGGCAGTAATGCCAATGGGATCAAATATTTTGTGACATTTTGACAGAATATATCTTTTTGTTACTTTTGTAGATTCATTTTTCATATCACAACTCATATCAATTTTTAAAGTGTCTCTTCTAATGTTCCACAAAAGACCAAGAACTGGTATGTCTTGTAAAACAGGAAAAGCATTTTGTGATTCAGAATCTCCCTTTGATGCATCAAAAGAGTTGTGTTGCCAGCCACGCAAATTAAATTTCCCTAGAGCCATAATTTCTTTTGATTCTTCAATAAACTTTATCAGTTCAGACCTATTTGCAACACTGGCCACACAGTTATCAACATACATTGACTTCTTTAGTAGTTGCGCTGTTGACTTATAATCGTCAGAAACTCTGTCTAAATGATAATCTAATGTGGCACCCAAAAGAAATGGACTGGATTTAATACCGAACACCACTCGACAATGTCTGTAAATTTTGACAATATTTGGGTCTCCATCTTGCCACCAAAGAAATCGCAGATAGTTCTTGTCATTGTCATTTAAACCAATTTGCAAAAATGCCTTACGGATATCGGCTATTACACCATATTTCCATATTCGAAATCTGTTTAAAATGGATGGTATAAGTTCTACAAGGTTTGGACCTTTCACTAGGCAGTCATTTAATGATGGACTTCCTTTGATTTTTGCTGAACCATCAAATACTGGTCTGATCTTTGTCGTAGAGTTCTCTTTTAAGACAGGTCGATGAGGAAGATAGTGGCAGTTCAAGTTATCTAGAGATTCAATATTAATTTCTTCAATTACACCTTCTTTCCTCCAGTCCTCAAAAACATTTTCATAATCCTGAAGGATATTAAGTGCCTTGATTCTGTCCACTGAATTTTTCAATCTTTTTTCAGACAAACTTTTGTTGGAAGGCAATGTAGGATGATCTTCCAACCAAGGTAGAGAAACAACATATCTACCATCTTTATCTTGCTTAATGGAATTCAAAAATAATTCTTTATTTTCATTTTCCAGTTCCGTTTGACTCTGTTTATCAGCAGGATCTAATATTCCCATAGTGTCCAAGCTCCAAAGATCACTTATACTTCTATTGTTTACATGTAAAGATAAAACCGTCATGTAACTGTCATTCTTTTCTTCATTATTCTGTTTACCCATGAGAGTCCATCCAATCAGAGTTTTCATTGCAACTAATCCACAAGACAGATTCATAATTTTCCCAGTGAAAAGTTTTCCAGCAATGTCAGCACCTATTAACAAATGTACTGCAGATGAAGAATTCAGGGAACAAGCTTCTTGGTCACTTAGGAATATCCCTTTTTCTTTAATCTCTTTTGTCCAGGATCCAACACTCATTCTTGGGATATCAGCACATATTTTTTCTTGATCAAAGGCTTCAAAAGTACAGTGATAATCTTTTTGGAAGCTACTCACATATACTCTGTACAGATGATGCTTCTGATGACTTTCAACACCACCAAATAGATTATGGGTCATTTCTTCAGTTCCAATTGGCTCCCATTTCATCTTTGTAACAGCTTCTTTACTTATATATGATTTCTGGCTACCTGTGTCGATTAAGGCTCTAACTGGAAATTCAGTATTCTTTCCATGGAGATATACCACCAAAGTCTGTAGAAGAACATTAGCCGAACATGTTGGATTTGTTAAAGAACTAAACTTTTCCATGGATGTTTCTGTTTGATCAGTCATTTTATTGGAACCTGGTAATTCCAAATCTTTTGTTCTAGGACACATGACACTATAATGTCTTCTTTGGCACTGAGAACAATTAACCTTGCTTCTGCACTGCTTCACTTGGTGACCTATCTTCAAACATCTGTAACAACATCTCTTTTTTGATAATATTGCCGTTTTTTCTGACAAATCTAAATCCAAAGCAGGTTTACAATTTCTACTTTCGTGATTCTTTTCATTGCAAAAAACACAAGTTGTTACAGCGAAATTCTGATTTCCTGCAAAAAGTCCAGCAGCAGTAGGTGTCTGTCTTTTCAATGGGTGAGTCTTGGCACTGCAATTTTGCTGAACAGAGAAACCTTTCATTGCCATATTAATTCGCTCTTCTGCTTCAACTTCATTTTTCAAAAAATGCATCAAAATTTCCAACCTTGATTCCTCCTTCTTATCATTTGCATTATTGTTCCTCTGCCAAGCTCTGAGGATTCCTTCTGATAAACAGGATTCCACAAGAGGGAACAGCATTGCTGCATACTTTTCAGTCGTCATACCTAGACTTTCCAGAGCTCTTAATTGAGTTTCAATCCTATCATACAAGGTGGAAAGTTTCACTTTTTGATCTCTAGAATTCATTGAAATTGTTAATTTCAATAATTCTCGTACATAAAACTCCACAAGCAGTTCTTCCCTTCCAAAACGAGATTTTAAAGAATCCACTACCTTGCAATAATTTTCCCTTGATGGTGGAAAACTCTCTACCAATTCTCTTGCTCTATAGCAGTGTTTCTTAATCTTTTTGGTGCAATGGACCTCTTTAAAATTTTTAAATATGTCACGGACCCCTCAGTGAAAAAAATTTGTTTAAACGTCAATTATTACAAAATATATTCTATTTTATTATTTAAATATTTTTATTTCAATAATATAACTGTAGAGAGATATCTTTATGTTCCTGGATATAAAATAATAATTGTAATTTATTTTCAATGTGAAGGCTGTTGCTGCTTTTCCTTGATTAGGAGATTGAATTGAGGGATGGTTTTCGACAAAGCAACGCGCATTTCATGTTCGACATTCAATCTATTTCGATGTTTTGTTTTTATTGTTACGAGTGTGGAAAATCCTGATTCGCAAAGATATACCGTAGCAAATGGAATAATGGCTGCCATAGCTCGTTTTACTAGCAATGGGTAGGCTTCTCTTAAAGAAGACCAAAAGTCCCCAGGAGTTTTTGAATCGAAATCCATTTTTAACAAGGACTTTGTTTTCAAATCAATTAACTCGTCTTTGGCAAGGTCCATGTCGTCGATACAGTCAATATCACAAAGAAAAGGATTACGAATCCACAACTCATCTTTTTTAGTTATTTCATCCAAATTGAAATATTTTTCAAATGAACCTTGAAGTACTTCCAGGTGCTCACAGATTTCATCCTTCAAGTTATTCAATAACAAACTATCTTGCCGAGATTCATTTTCAAAAATGAATTCGTCCAACATTTGAAAGTTTGCATATATCCCATTTTGAGTTCTAATTTTCCAAACCGACATTTTCGATAAAAATGCTTGTAGTTTTTCAGTGGCATCCATAATTGTTGTATCAGGCCCCTGAATTGAAATATTTATATCGTTCATGTGGTTAAAAATATCTGCCAGGTAAGCCAATTTACATATAAAATCTTTGTTATTGAAATATTCGAAGAGCGAGTTATCTTTTTTTTCCAAAAATAGTGATACTTCTTTCTTCAACATAAAAATTCGTTTCAAAACCTGCCCTCGAGACAGCCAGCGCACTTCCGTGTGGTACAGAAGTACCTCATGTTCTGCGTTCATTTCTTGACACAATGTTTTAAAAAGACGATGATTAAGAGCTCTACTTCTAATAAAATTCACGGTTTTAATAACTATTGACAATACATCTATTAAGCTGGTTGGAAGAGTTTTTGTAGCCAACGCATGTCTATGTAAAAAACAATGTGTAACAATAACATTAGGAGCTTCTTTTTTTACCAAATGCGCAAAACCAGATTTATTGCCAAGCATTGCAGGTGCTCCATCGGTACAAAGCGAATGAAGTTTTTGTTTCCAGTCGAAACCGTGTTTAGAAAAGAAAACATTCAAAATCGCTAAAACATCAACTGCCTTTGTAGTTTGCAAAAGAGGCTCACAAAATAAGAATTCTTCTTTGATAGTATCAGCTGACACGTAACGAACAAAAACCAGAAGTTGACTACAATTCGATATGTCTGTAGTTTCATCCAGTTGCATACTAAAGGGAAATGGCGATGCTTTCAATTCATTGATGATCTGTTTCAAAATATTACAAGAAATTTCAACAATTCTTGACTGTATCACATCATTGGATAATGGAATAGCCTCAAGTTTTTTTTTTCTCTGTTCCAGTCCACAAACTAATTCAACCATTTCTAGCGCACATGGCTTAATTAATGTCTCTCCAATAGTATGCGGTTTCTTACTTTTGGCAATACGATATGCAACTCTGAAAGATGCCTCAACCAAAGGTTTTTGTGGAATACCAAATCCAAGTTTGGTTAATGTTCCAGATTTCGAAAACTGGGCTTTCTTCTTTGTAAAAAATTCTAGATCTTTAGATGCATTTTCAGGATGAAGAGATTTGAGATGCTCTATCAACTTTTCCACACAGAAAGCATTGTGGCTTTTCAACATCGTCCGATTCCTTCATGCAACAGAATCCATATTTAACGTAACTTTCATCGTACTTCCTTTTTTTGGACATTTTGGGCTAAAAAAATATCAAATAATCAAACGAAATTATTAAGAATTCAAATTGAAATTGTTCACAAATGAATTACTTGACTGAACTCACCTTTACTTGAAAACACCGTTGTCAACACAAAAAAACACTAGAACAAACTATGATACAAAAAAGCACTCGAAAAAAAAATACTAGTAAATACAATACTTTACGAACAAATATTTCGCTTTAAGAATTTGCAAGAACTGATTCTAACGCACTTTATTCCAAGTGAAATAAAAATCAAAGGCTACTCAGTGTTTCAAATTGTTTTTTTTCTCGTATTGTGGAGGTCTCTATTGGGAAATGGCAGACACACGGTTTAAAGAAGTTCGTGACAAAAAATTTTTTTTTAAAAGAAATTTTAAAAATTAGGAGCAGTCGGCGAACCCCCAAAATATGATCCATGGACCTCCGAGGGGTCCATGAACCACAGGTTAAGAAACATGGCTCTAGAGGAAGATTTCATGCACTGTATTAGATATTGAAGTTTGTCAACATCTGGATCACTGTCAATTTTACTGAACTGACCCCAAAATGGCAGCCAGTCATTTATTTCTCCACCAAATTTCTTTAATTCTAATAAGGGCAACTTGAATTTTCTCTTAGATACACTGTGGGTAGATTCACTTTCATCACTCTCACTAACATTACACTTTGTTTTAAAAATCAAATTAATTCTTTTAAATGTTCTATTAATATCATCTGATTCATTAATTTCAGCTATCAATTCTGTTGAGTCTTCATCTGCTTCCAATAACATAGTATTTTGAATTTCTTCATTCAAGATGCAGAGTTCATTGTACTTCTCACTCAACAGTTCAAAATCGGCCATTAAATCGAAATTATGAGCCAAATCATCGCCGGCCGTAGAAAAGTCATCGTTAATGGAATCGTACAAACGTAAAAATGAAGAGCGAGCTACTAATCTTTTTTTCTTAAGATGCTCCATTTTAATTAACTTATACTTTAAATATCAAAATAATATTCCAGTTCAAAATTTACTTGCCTCTCTTTAACTTACTGTCCACAAATCGAAATTATACAGATCCTGTCGCGGACGCCATGTTGCATTTGCATCGGCACTTAGTAGAACAATATTTAAATTTAGAACTTCCTTTAAATGCTTGATGCTCAGATTCTTTGACCCGTAAAATATGATCTATGGTTTTTAGGCAAATAAATAACTCAAAAGAAGGATTATTCTCACTGAAATACACATAACAATAAACTTTATTCGCTCGCCTTCACAAATTCTAACTACAAATACAGCGTGCCGGCGATTCTACTCAAATTCTATTTTTACAAGTTGAGTAGTTCGCAGCTTCTCGTGTACGCGACAATAGGAAAATATATTGGCTACATTCATTGATTTATTCATCAAATAAAATAAAAGAAATTAACTGGCAACACTATATGTTTTTTAAGAACATTGGATGCAACTGATGAGAGGAGAGATTGAATGTTTTGATGTGAAAAAACCTCAAGAATCGTTCTTGTAAATTTGTGTATATGTTTATGTTGGAAAATGTCTTTCAAAAATAAAAAAAAAAGCCCGGAGTAAAATGTTTGCAATGAATTATGAAAGTTACGAGACGTTCTTGTTAGCAATAAAAATTGTGGAAAGAAAAAAAACTAGTAAATTAAACATGAATATTTGAAATTAGAGGTAAGCTCCATTTCTCTTTAATGTAGTACATACTGTGAAGACATAAATTTTTTTAGTATAATAGAAATGTTATAATTAAAAAAGGTTTATCATAAATATATATAATAGGTGTCTCTATATTTATATATTGTAAATTTAATGCGTGAATCCAAAAGTTTCCTCAATCTCATTTTTCAAGGTTACTCTTAAAAGTTAGTATTTGGATTCTGCTACTGTGATATTTGTTTTGTACAAAATAATTTTCACACAGAATATTGCATTATAGGATAAACCAATGCTTACCACAAATTCGCAGAGTAAGCATGCAAAACCAAGTAATTGGAAGAATTGTTTATATTCAATTCCGTAGATGAATCATTCCTAGCACACGCACATTTTGAAGATCTATTTTAGTAATGTAGAACTAAAGATTTGATAGTAAGATTTGATTTTCGCATAACATAAAATAGAATGTTTTGCACTTTTTCAAATGCTTTGTGACAAGCAGACATATAATTAACAATTGTACAACAGAATACAGCTACTTAATGCTACATGATTTAAGATAATACAGTTTGACCCCATAAACATGCGAGTCCCACTTTACAAACGGTTTTAAAAGCCATCGCTTTTGAACTCGCCTCCAAGACAAAGTGGTATAATTTTTTTTCTTTTCATAAACATCAGATTAATTTTTTGCATGGATGACATTTTGTTTTGATAACATCAAACAAAATGTCCTTTACAAGGCAGATATTTAATGCTTTTTTCTTTTTATTTTATATGTAAGAATCACTATGTCCCAGAAAGAAAAAAGTTTCAATTTGGATGATTCTTTCTGCAAGAGATAATTTTCAAAATATTTCATTTAGTAAAATTAGCTGTATGATCAACTATTTTGTATTAGTCAAATTTCAAACAGTTAAAAATTTCTTTTCTTGTATAAGTGATTTCAGTAATAAATAAAAATAATGTTGAAAGAGTGTAAAAGAAAAGAAAACAAAAATCTTATACAGCATAGTTAAAACTCAATGTTATCAAACAAATACAAAAAGGGGCAAGACAAACAGAAGTTGTCGGAGAAAATGTACCCAAGTCTAAATTATTTGGTTGGCTAGAAAAAATGAGGACACACTTCATCAGTTTATTGATAATGATAAAGTAATGGCCAAAAATTAGTTAGGACAAGGCAAATGACCTATCTTGATAAACATATGTTTGATTCTTCACTCAATTTATATTATTTTAACTCGCACCTCACTTAACTTGGAGTTTATTAACCATGGACCACCAACAATTGCTTGTTAACAGGGTTAGACTCTGAGTTAATATTCATGTATTAACACCAGCAACTTAATTTTTACAAGAAATATTACAAAAATTAATTCAAAACTTAAAATGTATTTAATTCCTATAAGTAAGCTCAAAAAAGTGAAGTATGATAAAATAATAGCTAATTCTTAATAATTAACTATTCAAATAGCTGAAAGCAATGAGTAACCCCTTAAATGCATGTTCAGATAGGCAAAAATAAATATATATATATAAGTAAAGAACATATTTAAAGTGATTTATTCAATTAGAAACATTACAAAATCAAAACATTGGGGAAAGCAATACTTATGGAAATGATAGACAGATTTCACTGTATTTTCAGTGAGATATTTCATAAATGATTTAAAACTCTATATAAAAATAATATGTAAATAGAATCTTAAAATGTGAAATATCTGCATAAAATAAATACTAAACAAACCAACTGTGACCAATCACCGTTTTTTTATTACTTAATACTTACACAAATTTAAAAAGCAAACAAGGCAACATATATTTTATATATTTCTCCATGGGATGCAGTTGCACACCAGTAACAAATCAAGGGCACCATTCCTCAATTTCGCATTATAAATTACAGCGCGCACAAAAATTTTGAAAACTAATTGAAATGTTAAGAACAATAATTACTAATAGGCATACTTTATAATTATTTAAAAAGTAGATATATTTTTTAAATTTGTTTCCTTTTTTTTCATACAGTGCTGTAGTGCAGATTCTCAATATTTGTCACTTTAACAAAAGGTATGCTTTATTAAATTACAAGTGGCCAAACAATGTATTGAAAGCTACATAATCTTTTCTTTCATGGTGTAAAGTTGCTTTGATTTCAATGAGAATAAAATTTTATCATAACTGTTCTTAATTTGGCAGAGTCAATAGAAAAAAAGCGTTGAATTCACTTTATATTACACAAAAAGCTACGAATGAGATAATACATTAACAATTTTTCCTCTTCTTTTTTTTTTTGTAATAATTATTTCTATATACATTAACCTAGAAAGTTCCTTGCACTTCTTTTGGTTTTCAATAAGAACATATAATTGATATACAGGTAACAATCCTTTATTCCTAAAATTCTAGTAGCCATTAATAATTTCCTCTCCTGCAGGAAAAAAATTCAAGTGCATTGAATTACATTTAAAAAACAAAATCTCACATCCAATCACAGTCAAACTTGTTATTTGGCTCTGAGCAGAACTGATGATATAAACTATAATTAATATATTTAAAACATCAACAAGACAAGGAAAAATATAAAATAATCTGAATCAATGATGAATCGAGGTCCCACTTCTTCACAGCCCTCGAGACAGAAAGATGCAGTTCTCAATCAGTGGGAAACACTCAATGTTGAAATGCGCACACAGACTTGCTAATTCAATCATTTAACTTTTTGGTTTTTCCTTTTGATGTTGGTCCTCAGAATAACACCACTGTCTTTCCACTTCTCGAATCATTAGGCTGCCGCGAATTATTTGTTTTTCTTTTATATAAAACATTGATTAGAAATTTATTTAGGGAAAGGGTTGCCAAGGCTGAGCATTTTTCACTTAGAAATCTGCTGCCGTATGTGCTGCAGGAACTCGTAATAGGAAAATAAAGATTCTGTCCGATCATCGAGCATATACTGCAAGAAAATGTGTCGATCTCGGCTATCTTCCCTAAAAGAAAATTTAAGAAATACTTCATCAGAAAAAAATAAAACAGAAAAAGTTTTTGTATAATTTATTTAAAAATGGAAAACACTTAACAACATATGTATTACTGTTTTTGAAGCATTTGAATATTTTATGATTAAAAAAAAAAAAAAAAAAATAAAAATTTAAAATTTTATTTAAAATTAATTATATTCAAATTTAATTCAAAAGAGCAGCATATTGCAAAGCAAGCAAAAACAACATAATAAACCAAATATTGAAATTTAGGTATTAAACTAGATGTCTTATGCTATTTTTTTTCTTCTTTCCAATCCTATGGTATACTGATTATATATTTTTATAAAAAAGGAAATCATTCTAGTATTTCTACACTTCTTTACCCTTCAATTCCAACTAAGTACTCATTTCCTCAATATAGAATGCTAATAATGTTTTTCTGCTTGTGATTGCACAGACACAAGTTTTTGGCCAAATTCTCTTTATTAAAAGTCACTGATATTTCACATATTCAGTTTTATCCAAATTATCAGTTCCAGCCATCATTGTTAACTATTAGTTTGATTTCAAAATTGCGACAAACAAGTTATCAATTTCTATATAACTACCTCTTAATGTTTCAAAAAATGTTAAATATCTTGCAGTAAATTATTACAATTCACATA
>BMAW01018190.1:74116-144586 GCA_019974015.1 Nephila pilipes | reverse complement strand
TTTTTGCTTTGGATTACTAAAATATAAATGATTGATGTTCTATGATTACTGCACTGACTTTTGCCACAATACTTATTTCAGAACAATTTTCACAATGGCTGTTGTAAATGAAGAAGTGTATGTTCTGGAATGCATTGCGTAATAAATATTTATTTTTTAATATTATTTTAACAAAAAATCTTTATTGAGCTTCAATTTCTTAATTTATAGGAGCCTTCTCTTCGTTAGAGGGGTTCGAAATTACGAGGTCCATCGTCAATTACCCTCGCGTATAGACTAGTGCAACGTAAATAAAACCAACCAACCACCTATTCGTTAGAAACATGATTTTTTTTCTACTTTTGTCTTATCACGAAGCAAAATCATTCTGAGAATCAATGCTCTCTTCCATTTGAATTATATAAAAAAAGTAATATTTTTTTTTAGTTTTATTTATCAATATTTTCGTCCTTCTTTATTTGCTCGATTCCTTTGTATACTAATATGGCCAGTTAAGACATCTCATAACTTTGAACTATGATCAGGTGGCAAATTATTCTACTAACTGTTTGCTTTGCATCTATTAAGGAAATAGATATAAAATCTTCTACAACTTTACTGTAGTTGCTAATAAAATTAATGGTACTGTACTCCTATAGGTGATGGATGATTGGAAGTGGCTTTAAGCAATCATAGCTCACAGACGCATTAGATATACATTATCTTTAAAAGTACTTTGAAGAACAAAGATGAAAGAAGTTTGAAGAAGATGAGAGGAAAGCCTGAAACCGCAAAAAAAAAAAAGTTTTACAATGAATAGTACGATAACCAGAGATGACACTCAAGAAAAAAGAACTCTGGATACAGCGAAGGAGTTTAACATTGAAAATCATAAGACTCTCGAACACTAGAACCATATGTAATGAAAAACCCTATTCCTTACTTTTCTGGTAATTTTAAAAGTTTTCAATTAAACGTGGTGAGTTCCCCAGTGGTTCTGACTTCAAATTGGAATGTTATGAAACATCACACTAAGGGAAATTGGAAAAACTTATGCTGTCTATCATGATAATTTATTTAAAATCATTTAAAAGAACAAAAATGAAGGACAAATGGAAGAGAGAACCTTGGACCAAGAATGCTATCCCTCTCTAATTCCTTCGCTGCTTTGCTTTCAGTGCTACCTGAAATACCGGTGGCAGAAGCCATTTCATTCCCTTCAGCTTCACTTTGTTTGGCTTGATAGAATAGCCGACTCATCCTTATAGTGGTAGAAAGATTGTAGTGTTGTGGAGATCAGCAGTCCCCACAGAGCTCCCCCTGCAGTTAGGAAGACATTGAACTCCAGAATAGAACTATAGGACGGAAAAGTCCACAGAGTGAGTGATGACATCAAAAGAAGGAGTCTTCTTGTTGACTGTGTCTATAAACAGAGGAACTGGCTTCCAGATATTTGATTAGCTGCGTTGAGGATTATGAAAGGTGGATCTGAGCGTCCAGGGAATGCTAAAGAAAAATATTGGGTGAGTTGGGCTGAGGCTGAGGAAATTTGGTTTAGCACGTTCAGCAAAATGTATCGGAAAGTGAAGTCTTGGAGCACCCAAAGTGATATTGAGGACGGAAAAGGTTCACTGTGATCTTCTAGCCTAATGCTGCAAAAATAGTCGCATAAGCTATGCTGTGGATGAAAAATGTAAGATCCCAGTACAATTCTCGTAGAGACTGTAGAGCAATAGCACTGAGGACTAATGTTTAACGTATGCAACTGAAAATATCCAAAAGAAACTTCGCCTGAGAAATAAATTTGTCTAGACGACGAGTACCATAAGTGGATATTGTAGAATCGTTAACTGTATATACTATAAGACATTGCTGTTTATAGAACTGCAGGCGGAAATCGAATAATTTCTTTGAACTGCTATTAGTAGTCTTCAATTTCTCGCTAGGAATAGAAGCCATAATAATTTCGGATATAATGTGGTAAAAGCAAAGTTCAGAATCTTCCTCCTAAAACTTCTCTTCGATTGCCACAAAATAATAATCAAGGTAATACAGAAAGAGAAAAGCTGGAATTTAACATAGAAATGTTGAATTAATCTTTGAGAAGTCCAGAAGTAGTCAAATTAAGGAATGGGGCAAGAGCTAAATCTGGGTAATCAAATAATGTAACGAAGCAAAGCAAACAATGGGATGAAAAAAACAGACTCACTTCGAAGAGATGAGGTTCAAAATCTCCAAAATAAAGATGTGCTTCGAAAATGGCAACAGTTTATAGTGTGAAAAATGGAGGGTTACAAATGTGATAACTTCAAAAGTTTGCAATTAAATATGTTGAGTTCCCCAATGGTTCCTACTCAAAATTAAAAATTTATGAAAGATCACTCTAGAAAAGAATGGAAAGACTTATGCCAACTGTAATGATAATTTATTTAAAACCATTTAAAAGGACAAAAATGAAGGTTAGACAAAAGAGAGAACCTTGAACCTACTATGCTGTAACTCTCTCATTCCTGCCACTGTTTTGCTTGTAGTTCTCATTTAAATAGCAGTTGCAGAAGACATTTAATTCCCTTAAGCTTCGCTTTATTTGGCTTGATGGAATAACCGGCTAGTTTTCATAATGGTAGGACAGCAGTAGACTGGCGATGATCAGCAGTAGCCATACTTGTATACATGAGCATGCAATTTGGAATTCATAACGTAAATGTTACCTAATGCCATGTGACCTAACTTTTGTTGTAATTTATCACATAAACTGGAAATGTATATAGAGAAAATTTATTATCAAAATGAAGTTCCAAATATTTAATATCCTCTACTGATGATGAAAGAATAGCAGCCGTGGGAAAATGAGTAGTAGTAAGAAGGAATTCTTCGTTTCCTACCAATCATTACACTGGATTTCAGAAAATTTAAATTCCGAATTAAATTGCTCGGACTAGTGAGAAGCAATATTCTAAGGAAGTTGAGAACGAATAATATTTGTAGAAAAGTCTTCGTCCTAGAAAAGGAGAAGAAGAACACCAGGGAAGGTAATAATTTTGCAGGAAAAATTTCAGAGCTTTGAAACAAGATCTTAAAATATAAAACTCTAAAAGGTCAAAGTCGAAACTGAACTTTCGGGCATCCACTTCTAAGTCATTGAAATGCAGAATCTAGCTTGAATTCAGTTTAGTGGTATGGTTTCCAAAAAGTTTCAAATAAGGAAGAAATCGTTATGATGAGAAATTAAGGGTTTTTTTTTCCCAAAAAACATTGAAAATAGTAGGACGCTATACACAAATGAAGTCTCTTTAATGTGAAGGAAAACCAGAATAACATGACAATTATTCATTTAACTTTTCTAACAAACTCATTTTCACGCATTAGATCGTCTTTAGTAACTTTTGTTCTGTAAATCTGTATAAATAACAGCTATGAAAGTTTCCTCTGTTCAAAAACTAGGAAGTTTTGTTAACAAACAATCTCTCCAGGCAATTTCATAATATAGGAAGCAAACATATGCATCTAATGTTGTTTAAGTGAAAGTTTTTAAGCCAATTTCGGATATCTGATGCTCTTTTAAACAAAATAATGATTCCTGTTCCATAATACATCATTAATTTAATAATGATTTGATGAAGATATCGAGTAAAGTTTGTGATTTGTTTTCTCATACTTTGGATCACATTGTTTTTAATGTATGTTTTTAATAATGTCTTCATAATGTTATAAACTCTATTTAAATTATAAGAAAAATACAAATGCATTACCCTTCGTTCTACGTATTTTCAAGATACATTGATAACTTGATAACTATGCAACTTAGTTACGTTTGATCTGTTACACAAAGTTTGTTTATGTATATGAGTATTTATGCTTTTGTAAGACGAATCTTTGTTGTAATACGGACTCTATTCGAAATTACCAACCATTATTAAAATACCACCACTAATTACAGATTAAACCACGATTCGAAATTACCTTCTAAACTGCACATTAGTTGAATGATTTTCCTCACTAGGCAACCGAATCAATTTGTGAGTGTTAATTTAAGTCACACTTAGAAGCAAAACAAGAACTATGTGTAAAATAATTTTGAATCAACTCAAGTAACAATGACGATCATTAATAATGATACTGCATTCTCATAAATTCCACCCCACATAAACGTAAGGATTCTATATCTTAACACAAAATGAATTGGATCCTGTACAAGACGGATAATGAGTGATATCTGTATTTGAAGACATAGATAGACTAAAATAATGCAGACCCCGAGATCACCACCATCACCATTCAGCTATTTTGAATGTGGTTTGTGCTGAACTTTCCGTGGCAAAATACTTACATCGGAGTGAGATTAGATTCGTGTTTGTTTATATTAATGATGCTTTAAAGCAAAGCAAAAAAAAAAGAATTATAAAAGATAGCTACTACTATATCTGAATATTTCCATAGACATTTTGTGAAAGAGTTCCTCTTATATAGTAGTTGTATTTTTCAAAGCGATTGTCAATATCAATTAAAGCCCCTCATATAAGAGGACTTACTACCTAAAAATATAGAAAAATATATTAACTCAATTTAGTTTTATGACATTTATATATATATGTACCGAATTTCAATGTTCTAGCTATTATTTAGCGATTTCTTTAAATGTCCTATATATGTTTGCCAAATCATTTTATTCACCTTCAAAACTTTAAGCTGCTTTAACTCAGCCTTTTGTCTTATGACACTCATGTAGAAATTAAAATGCAAAGTTTTGTTTATGTAATCATTGTATAGTTCTGAAGTTTTTCAGAAGTTTTCTGTAATGTAGTTGATAGTACTATGCATTTAGTTAGATAAACGTTTTTTCTTAAAAAATCAGCAAGATTAGAAATACCAGTTTTTGTGCAGTTTTTCGTAGCATCTGATAGGGAAAAAAATATAATATAACTAACAAGACTAGCACAACCAAAACCTTGGCACATATCTGTGCGAAATAATTTTACAAAAATTGTTGTAAGGTATCAAATTTTACTGATATAAAAGGGATTTAAAATATTAAATCTTTTCGAAATAAATGAAGTTTTTAATTTGTTGTGTGTTTGAGAGTTAGATTTATTTTTTTATCCGAAATGCAAGTTTTAGGTGTGTTTAAATCTGATGAATATACAATATTCATTTTAAAAATATAATTTTAAGAAAATGTTCTTATATTACTTTGTCCTCTTAATCATGTTTTATTCTCATTTGTAATTAAAAAACTTCAAAAGTCTGAATACATTTTTTTTTCATTTCAAAAATAATCTCATATAAGTAATTATGATGTTAGAGAAAAACTGCAGTATATGCCAAAATATCATGTCACTTAAAATAAATAACAATTAATAATATTATTTTGTGTGAAAGCTTCACTTATTTTTGTTACTCATAATTTCATTTATGATTTGAAATTTTAGTCTAAAATTTACTTTTCAAATAATTAGTAAATAAGAAAATTAGATTAATACATGCCCTTTCAAATTTATTGTCGTACTAAAAAACAAAAATGTTGCAAACAATTTTCTTACTTACTTTTGTTTCTCAATTACTTATTGTTTCTTTTAACAATAGAAAGGTACATTTCTTAAAAGTTAAAAAAAATGGACATCAAGAGTACAATTTTTAATATATCGAACTTTACTTTGAATATTACATACAAAATAAATCAGCTATATGCTTTGCACATTTCTTAAAACAAAAATAATATAAGATACAGGGATCAAAATAAAAATTTAATTAAATAAGAATAAGATATTCAAAATAATATTTACCCGAGTAGTCTCGTGTATTAGAAAGCATGAAAAAGAAGATAATGCATACAGTATTTTGAAGCGTAAATAATAAATATCCATCTTATGCAAATTTAATCAGTTTAGGTTCTCTTTATATGGCAATATCGTTTTCAGAATTTGAGAAAAAACTTCCAATAAAGAAATACATTTAAAAAGAAGTATGTAATGTATATAGATTATTGTTATACATCTAAATGTCAAATGTTCACTTAAAATCAACGGATTTTTACATTTTATTACGGCTGAATCATAAATAAGTAGTAAAGAGAACTTTTAGTTTTGTTATTTAATTAATATTTGCTCATTATTGCAGTACATAATATTTATTATTTATTGCAAATTTAATATTCAAGAGAAATCTAGGGAACATGTATATTCTTTTTTCACTAAATATAAGATACAGTACAGCTAACAATAAATGTTACATCTACTAAATAAAAATAGTTCATTAACTTCTGATATATAAATAGATCCAATTATTTTCTTCAAAATCCCAGGTCTTTTGGTGTGAACAATTTGTAGAAATAAGAGTTTGATGACAGTTACTTGCGACATACATCTTAATCTTGAACCAAGTTTGATTCATTGCCCATTTATTAGCATCCTAACCAAGAAACGATGTGATGACCCTCCTAATTTTCAACAACGACCATCCAACATACAGTCATGTTCCGAGGTCGAGACCAGAGTTGGCATATTCCTTTTTGAACGTCTACTCAGCGCAAAGTGAGAACATCATTTATACACTAATTTATTGTACACTCTATAACACAAAATATCAACGCACCAAGAAGGAGTTCTTCGATTACGATAATATTATTGGATATGCAGAACATAATTACATAGGGAAATGTTTTTTTTAATTTCTGAACAATTGAATGATTTACTTCAAAGTTTGGCCGTTACAAATGTATGAAGTAAATACGGCGTTAGTACACGTCTGTCTTGTACGCAAATTGTCACCTGGCGCGGCATATATTGATAAAGTTCTGGGAAGGTACCCTGCAGAATTTCTTGCTAAATTGTATCAAACTGTTGAACTAAATTTTCAACTTTCCGGGATGGTTGCAATCATCTTTCTATAACGTTCCAAATGTGCTGTATGGGTCAAAGATCAGGTGACCTAGTTGGCCAAAGAAGTGTAAGGAAAGCTTGCAGACAATTCATAGCAAAATGTGCCGAGTGCTACAGGGCATTATATGGTTAAAAAATACGCCCGAGTTGTAGCAAAATGATCCGTAACACAATTTTTCTTAGAATGACGTCTACGTACCGCTGTGCTGTTAATGTACCAGAAATGAATACCAAAGGGGGCCGGTTATAAAAGGATATGGCACGCCAGACCATAACGCCCATTTGTGGATCTGTGTGGACTGCGATAATAAGGACAGGATTCTCACTTACCCTCGAAAACTTCAGACACATTTGCAGTGGTCGTCAGGACACAATTGAAAAGTGCCTAGTAAATGAAGACTATACGTCCCTAGTCAGCGTAGTCCCATTTTGATCAATCTCAACATCTTTGTAATCAGTCTTGCCGGTGTATAGGCGTAAGAAGTAAGTGGAGAAATGGTCGGTGCGAGCATAAATTCCACTCTATCAGTCGTATGTCGAGGGTTATGATGGACACTTGTGTTCAGGCCACACGGTGGATAGTTGCTAACGACGAATCTGGTGATGTTACAGCTGCTCTGAAAATTGCTCTGTCTTCCTGTTCTGTTGTTGTCCTCGTTCGACCACTGCCATTTTGACACTGATATCTGCCGCTATTGATCCACTCTTGCCAGCATAGTCTGATAATCGCATGGCCTTGATTCAAATGTCGTGCTATTGTACGTTTCGTCCAACCAGCCTCATTTATTCCGATAGCACGACCTCTTTTAAGCTCTGACATTTCTACGTAATGTACACGAATCCTATGGTGAGGAATTGTTAGAGCCGATGCAAGATATCTACATTCAAAATGCAACTGGAATTTTGACTATCCTATTAAACATCGCTCTTTATGTACACCAGCTGAATGTGCAGTTTCTATACGCTGGAGTTCTTGATGCTAATGCACTTAAAACCAAAGTTTAACCATTTGCATGTTCGGTCCCATTGTCTTTGTATACGCAATTTCCTTCCAATCGGCAAATCCTTCTTAGTGCTTCAATTTTTTGTTGTATAGTGTAAACCATTCTCGATATAAGACAAATCTGCATTAAAATAAGAAATCAGTCCCATCACTCTCCTGAAACAATGCTCGTTGAGAATCTGCCAACATGTCATTTTCAGCCACTTTCAATGACGAGAATGACACTTGACCTACCAACATATTGCAGCTTCCACGATGTAACACGAGATGAATTAAAGTGTAATTTTCATTTAGGATAATACATATATGAAAATAATGAAACTAAAGTTAAAATTATCCACATAATAATGCAGTAATCTGAAGTCTTAGTTAAGTAGCGTTTCACAAGTCAATCTTATCACTTGCTAATTAAATTATCAATTCGATAATTATGCAGATCTAATTTGGCGTTGACTTGAAATTTGAGGGCTACCATCTCCTTATTTTCCCTCTCATGGACTTTTTTTTTATGGTAAGAACGAGAATCATGATCCTGAGTTATTCTAATAATATTTTTTTCTTTCCTACGGAGCTTACTGTTTTAGTCAACTTGAGATGACACACCATCGGTATACCCAAGTGGTAATTCTCTATTTCCAGCCCTTCCTCGTGTCAGTCATTTGTTTTTCTGTAATCTTTTTTTTACAAGTAGATCTCAGCTACTAGACTCTAGACTGTCAGTAGAATCATAGGAATTTTGATAGCGAACTCGAGACTGGATTGTTTTCCGTCGTGCCTTGGGTTCGAATTCTGATGGTTATAAAAATACTATGTATAATGGGAATCATGTGCACTATATCTGTCGGAGAGATATGTCTTCTCTTTGGTGTGGTTTGTATACTTGTAGAGGAATGTGACAGCTCAAATGCCATTCTCATCACGTGACGGAGTGTCTAAATTACGAGGCTCGTCACCGTTAGCTTTCGTATTGCTTCTAACCTCGAAGTCCAATTATCATCCCATGCAAAAATACTAGCGCCGCAAATTGAGTTTTAGTTCTTGCATCATAAGCTCTAATTTCCACTCATTCTTCTTATTTTGAAACTTAAACAAATCTAGGTTTCATTTTGTATAAGGCACAACGTGACTATAAAACATTCATTGTTTAGCACATTGGTTCTCGGTTGAACGAAAGACTTGAAAACTCAAGACTCAATATTAATAACATCTGTAGATTCAGAATAATTAGATACCGTGAAGCTGAACCAATGCAAAGTTACGGTCGATAAAATAGAATTTATAAATATGGAAGAAAAAAGTGAGAAATAAAAAAAATATTATTTCTTAAGCATTTAAAATTACGTATATAAATTTTATTCAAATTAAAGTCTAACTACGCAATCATAAAACAAAAATTGTGCTAAGAAACATATTATTTTAATTTTTCTAAAGGTATTGTGGTAATCGGTATAATTGTATATTTTATGTTCTTAATAATATATATATTATTAAATACAAGTTTCATTTATATTCAAAAACATAATTATAAATGAGCTGTTGAATTAATGATATTCTTTAGAAACCAAAATATTGCAAGAAAACGTATAAAATATGCTTCAAAAAATTGTTAACTCATGAATTCGAAAAGAGAACTATACCTTTTATTAATGAATTTTGAAAGAGTCAGTGGTAATACAAAAAAATAAAAAATAAACTGATAAAATTATCTCACATATAGTTCCATAGTTGATAAAATTATTTAATTAAAATACTAACGAATTTTATCATCCAAGCACTGAAATAATAACTTTCAAAATCCATAACAACAATGATATACTCAAATTTTTAAAATTTCTATATAACAGGCTAATTTTTTTTTCACAAGAATGAAAAAGCATAAGGATAATATTTTTAATCTTCAATATACATTATGTTTTTATTTTAGATTTTCTAAAAAGTTTATGTCATAATTATATCTATAGAACTTTAGAAAATTATTAAATCAGTATATGGAATTTAAATGCTATTTCATACTGAAAACCCATAAATTGTGGTCAAACTACTCTTTATTAAAGCATCATAAATGAATTTTACGAAACAAATATTTAAAATCCATTTCAGTCAAAAAGTATAAATTATTACCAATGTCTTATTTCTGTCAACATTTATGAAACTGCACATATTTTTTGACAAATGTCGTTTCCAGTGGAAGTATTTTTGAATATGTTTCTGAATTTAAGAAATATGAAAGATTTAATTTAGGTTATCACATTAAGAAAATATGTATATTTATGGCGTGCAATATATCTGGGCTTTCTGAACCGAATTTATCTCTCTATCTAAATGAATATGTAAAACAAACTGCAAATTTCCACCTTTTGCTAATATCTGTGAAACTCAAAACGTTTAATATACGCAAGCTTCCCCATTATAAACGATGGTTTATATCTTATTTGAAATGCCGCAACTCAACAATAAGTACTCCAAAACTTTTATAAATTTAGTAAATGGAATATAGCTGTTCTTAGATATCCTAAGTTTTTTCCACCCTTAGAGCTTCTTATCTAGTTAAAATTGGAACCAGTATCACACTGTACTACACATGTCTGTGAATATTTTATTTAAATCAATGAAAATCGTACCTAAACATATTTTAAATTGTTTCGCAGAGACAGAAGGAAAAAACTTGTCACTTTTTTACCAATTAATTTTTCAATACCTCAGAACAGAATCATTATCAAGATTCAGATTGATAAATTATAAATTATAACATAAAATGCATCATATTCTCATTATTTTTTTCTGTCAGTTTCTGTTCATCATTGGTGTAGATTTAATATATTTGTGGGATAGACTTGTATTTCAGGCTTTGACTTGTAACAAGAGACTTGTTTTGCACTAAGCTGCTTAGATGTATTGAGATTATTTTGTTGAATACAAATTTAACTGTAGTAGAAAATGTTACAGGAGGCCTGATATAATTAAAACGTTTACATTTCATCAGATTTAGTGCTAGTCTTTTCATGATTTAAAGTATTTATTTTTTAATGTAAAATATACTTAAATGTTTTCCCTCCATTTAATGAGCATATTCAAAAGTGAAAGGATAGGTCAAAATATTTGTGAACTTATATTCTGCATTATTTTTTGAAGTTTTAGTACATCTCACATAGAGAAAAGGCACTTCAAAGGTAGATATAAAGGTCATATTTAAGCAAATAACCCTCATGAAAAGGTTATACGTTTTTTTTCTTAAAATATTATAAACAGCGAGATGTTTTCCACCTGAATAATATGTTCTCTGTTCATTTGATTTCATAACAAAGGGACGTAGTACTGTTAATCAAATGTATTTTTTTCACCGTACATCATTAACACTACAAATCTAAATTTGATGTTTTAAATTTCATAAGCTAACCTACATTAGAACTAAACTTTGAAATCTACTTGAGTATAAATGTATAGAACCCTCATACTAGAGCCATTCAATATTTAAATAGCTTTACAGGAAAAGTCATTCATTAAATTAATAAAAAAAATTTATATACTTTTCCACGTCATTCCCAGTGACTTCTCTGTACTTATCAAATCCTTTTTGGATTCTTCTTATCCTTTCAGATCAGCGAATAATTTTTTATCTAGAACTAGAAGCCAGTTTTGTACTTTTTCCTTTCTTCTTTATCCCGTCCTTATCGTTGAACTTCATAGCATGCAATACTTCATTCGTTCAACCGAACAGATAAAATTCCCAGGAAATGTCAGAGCTGTAAGGATGATGATGTAGGAGATTTCAACCTTCATTTTCATCCAGTTCCCATGTCCAATGTGACATATAAGTTCAGGCATTGTTTTGCAGGAGAAGCACTCCTTTCCTCTACCTCCTGGAACATTTCATTTTCAACGTGGCTTCCTTCTCAATTATATTTAAGTAAAATATGCTATTGATAAAGCATTGCCTCTTCGAATAATTACTGAAACCTTTGACACTCGATTCTTCAGTGACACTTTTCAGACAACTTTTATATTTTTTCAACTACGCGAAAAATTTACTACTACTACGCGAAACTACTGCCGTATTCCTTGTTAGATGAGATAATGCTTCTGAAGATTTTACAATTTCTGAAAGTAAAACTCAGATCATAGAGCGCTGGTTTTAAAATATAATTTACACATTGTCGTAAATAATAGTTCAAAGATCGTGTTTACGTAGATATAAATCGAAACGCTTAATAGTACTCTTTACAGGATTACCACGGAATACTTGGAAAAGTTTCACTTGCCTGAGTTAAGATTTTCTTTCCCTAAAAACATATGTACGTTTAAATATTGAATGCGTCTTTAACGTCAGAGGCTAATCAGAAATCAAATCAAGATTCAACTCTTTGCACTACCGGGCCCAAACGTTGAGAATCTTATTTGCTGAATAAGCATTAACTTTAAAATTTAATTAACACAGCTTTCAAACTCGTTTTGAGAAATCCACTCTAATCTCTTGCATGCCCATCTTAACACTCGCATAAATATTTGAAAAAAACAAACACCACTGTTATAATCTTAAAGCATGTTACAAATAAAATATATGATGTAGCTAGTTATTTTGTGTAAGTGTTGAAATAGATTATTTTAAATTTTTTTTAGAAAACTGGATCAATCATATGGACATAAATTAAATTAGATATCACGCTGAAACTAAAAATTAATTTTTTAAATTTCTGGAAAAAGAAATATATATTAATCTCTCAACTTTGACATTAAACAATAAAGAATCTTATGGTAACTTCATCTACTCAACCTTGTCTTTTTTCCTCGCTAAAAGTCTATTTTATCTGAGCAAACAAAACCCTTATTGCGTTAAGAAATTCCGTGTTAAGTGATTGTGTGAACTAGTTTTTTCTACTGGCAGCTTTTTTTTTTTTTTTTTTTTGCCTTATACTCATTTCTCTAATTGTTCGCTTCGCCTCTTAATGTTTCCTTTCTCCGCTAGTACTATCTCTTTTCTCACATTCAATGTAACGGGGCCTGATTGTTATTTGATTGTGTGTGTGCTGGAATTTCACTCGTTTGTATTTCATTAGGACATACTATCTGCATGTTAATTGTGATAATGCATTTTCTGAATGCATTTCTTTTTATTTTTGAGAGAGATTTGACATCGAATTAAATTCTAATTTGAGATAATGTACTTTTTGAATGAATTTTAATGGCATCCCTTTCCATATGTTCAAAGAATTGTTGTAGAAAAGGAATGTATCTTATGTATCAAATATCAAAATTTTGCTAAACAGGTGCAAGTAATCTCAACTATTTAAAAGGAATTTCAGTAATATGTTTTACTGTTATTTTTTGCCGAAAGTTTTGGGAATACATTTCATATATAGGGAATTTACCTCATTATAAATAGATATGAATGTATTTCACATTTAAATATATTATGAATTTATGTCATAACATAAGGTATATTATATTCTTTTGATTGATAATACATCGTGCATTTTATAAAAAAAAAACTATATTTTAACTGGGTAAATATTATTATGGAGAATTTTTTTAAGTATATCCGAAGGATATTTAAAGTTAATCTCTGCCCATCTGTATGGTACATAGTCATTATTTGAATTGATAAATATATGCTTTGGACCTTTGAATAAATTTGGGAGCTTTTTATTATTTTTTTTATTTTTAAAAGAATTTTTTTATTTTAATTTTCTTGAAATAAGCCATCAATTAAAAAAAAAAAACATTTCATATAAGGTTTCTGAAATATACCAACTTGTTGTTTTTTTTTAAAAAAATAGCATCTGCAATTATTTATGGAGGTAAAATAAAGGATACAGGGTGTTAGGTTCAAAGGTTGACATTATAATGCATTATGAATAAAGTATTTACATTTAGATTACTTAAGATCTGTGAATATTGTTAAGCATTTTTTTACTTATTTGATATTTTATCATCTGATTTTATTTCATCATCCAAACAGAATATTTCTACTTTAAAAATTTATTGTTTGCTTCTGTGTTTTAATATTTAATTTACTAATCAAATTTTGTGGCAGTAACGACTATTTTTATTCTTTCTGCTATTTACATTAGCAACGTTGTTGTACTTTAAAGTATTTTGCTTGCGAAAGTAAAAAATGCACTACGAATTTGAAGGAATATTTCCTTTACTTGATATCATATGCTTTTGTGAAGCCTTGGGCTTGGAAAAACGCTTACTTTACTGTAATTAATTTTCAGTTTGAAAACTTCTACTTTTTCGAGAAGTTAACGGGAAAAAAAGATATTAGTATACATTAAAAATTCTGTAAAGACAATTTCATATTTTAATTTTTATTTAATATTTCTTTTTTATAATTGAGATACTTTTTCACCAACGAACCTTTCAAAATCGATAAATTTGCATACGTATCCATATTTTTTGTTATTATTAATTTAAAAATTATTCCACTTCTTGTAAAGTATATGGCTCACTTAATACTATGTATACAAATTCATTAAGCTCATATGTATATACTGGTTTGAAAAAACGCAAATTTTCTCAAAATTCATTTCATAATTAGACATCAGCTTGTAAAACTGTTTTATAGAAAATCAATTTTATTGAGAAAGTTTGCTATAGCAACATTCAAAACACTACATATATCTGCATGAGCAATTTTGATTACAGCAAGACAATTTTTTAGAATTGTGATATACGAACAGTAAGTTATGTATGTCTTACCTGAAAATTTTAAAACAAATATTTCACTTATAATTTTATGAGAGGTATATTTTTATGTGAAGTATATTAGTGGTCATTGACAACATTAGACATTTTCGACAACAATTTCGACAAATTTAGGATAGAATCCCTGGTGCCACTGAACACTAGCCGTATAGAAAAATTTATGCAAGTTAAATCTGTTGATGTTCAGAATCCTTCCGTTCTTGTGGTATGGAAATTTGGAAGGGAAGGTACCAATTCAGGGTTTGTACTCGTCCTTTGAAAAAGTTTCAAAGGTACGATGTCTGGTTCCAATAACTCTCATGTTGCTTCTAAATGTGATTTTTATAAGCAATCAATCAATTAATCATTATGAAATATATATTAACAGCATTATAAAGAATCTTAATGACGTATATATAAATAATATTCATAAATAAAAACTATTAATTAGTTCCAATATATTTACTTAATGTGCAAAAAGTCCGTAAAAACTTTAAAAATTTATAAAACCCAAAAAAATGAAACGAAATAAAAAACGGTTTGCAGGTTTAGCATCGGTAAATCGCGGGATTTTTTTCTAAGATTGAAAAAAATAATCAATAAATAGTCGACAGATGGCACTGGTACAAACGAATTAAGTGGAAATATGTCAAAGAGACATGCAATTATAAATCCTGATGCTTTTGATCCAGATCCAATTCTCCGTTGCATGCCAACTAAGTGAACAAGCATGCTGAGTGGAAAAGACAAAGCTTTGTAGGTGAAGCTGTTTTACATGAACGAGGAATCTGCGACTGTTGCACTGCGTAAATTCCGACTTCAGAAAAATGTGCAGACTCGAAAAAGGCCTTTAACAGTGGCAAATCTCTTAAAGCATGTTCAGTGATTTGAGGAAACTGGATCGCTCCATGATCGTGTAAGATCCGGACGACCAAATCTAAACCAGACAATTTCGGTGCACGAAACATTAACATCAGAATCCTCTGTCGGGAGTAACAGTGCACGGGAAGCTGAAAGAGGCTTCGCTTACCACCATCCTCGATACGCAACATTCTTCATGGAGTTCTTAATCAGTATCCATACAAATTACAGTCTTGCCATGAACTTTTACCGTCGGATATCGTAGAGATAAAACATTTGCGAGATGGGCACTCTCCAAAATTGAACAAGATTTCTCTTGGGTCTCTAACATCTTGTGGACAGAAGAAGCTCATTTTTCGATTTATGGTGACGTTAATACCCATTACTGTCGCATCAGGGCAACGTCAAAAATACGAGTGTAAGTAGAAAAACCACTGCATTCCCCCAAAGTCACAGTGTGGTGTGAGTAAACAGATTCCTTCATCATAGGACCCCTCTTCTTTGAAACACAGTGTCCAGTAAATGGGTGGAAAAAGGTGACAGTAATTGCTGAGCGTTATTTAACGCTTCTGCGCGAAAAGGTTGTTCCATGTTTGAGTGAAAAAGATGCCCTCTCTTCTGTTACGCTTATGCTAGATGGAGCAACAAGTCATACGGCTTATCCAGTCAAAGAATTCTTGATATAGACATTTGCGGAAAAAAGAATCATTAGCAAACATAGCAAGTCTCCATGACCTTCTCGGTCTCCGGATGTGATACTAGCAAACTTTTGGCTGTGGGGGTATTTAAAATCCCGGGTGTATCGATCCCATCCTTACAATTTGTTGGAATTGAAAGATGCGATCCGTCTAAATCTGTCATGCATACAGCCGGAGATTTTGCACTCTGTCCTTGCTTGACTTATGACACGCCTTCAATGTGTTATCCCCTGTGGTGGTGAATATGTGGGAAACATTATGCTATAATAAATGATTTAACATTTAATAATAATAAACATTTTTTTTTATTATTTGAGTGTCTTTTCTTTCACTCATGTACGAAACGCCAGCTATCGGCAGTTTTTTTAATTACTTTTTTTTTTCTTATCTTAAAAAAAAAACCGTGACTTATCGATACTAAACCTGCAAACCGTTTTTAATTTTGTTTAATTTTCCGGGTTTTATAAATGTTTAAAATTTTCACGAACTTTTTGCCCACCTAGTACTTTTATCACTAATTTTCTTTTTTAAATTGATTAATATCAGGATTTGACGTATTCCTTATTTTATGTATTAATAACATGAAACATTATACAATTATGCTATATTTCCTTCGACATACATATTACAGTTTAAGATATATATAGAAAAGTAAAATAACTAAAAACTAAGGGTAATATTGTATTTTATTCTATTTTGAAAGGATGAGAGAATTTTCTATACATACCATTTTCCAAATTTCTTATTATAATTATAACGAAAAATTATGTATATATTTTGAATTATTTTATTGCAAAAAAGTAAATATGATATTATTATAACTAACGCCATATTAAAGAGCAGAGTCGCATCATTAGAAGCTCAAATCACATACAATAAATATAAATAAAACGGGTTCGTAAAATTTATTTTTAAGTTGTTTTAACTGTTATTATATTTCCTCTAATTCTCAGAAAATCAAAATTTAAGATTAAAATGTAAAGGACAGCTTGTTTTTAGATTTCTAATTATATATATGAGAAAGCTTGATACTTATAATATTTTTATAAATTTTTTTATGTTATTTACAGCATTATTTTCCTTACAAATAGAAAAAGTGTATTAATATTTTAGCTCTTACCCACACAGAAAATATTCAATTAAGGAATAATATTTTTAAGCTTGAAACATCCTTACATTTCAACGAACCTTTACATAATATCCAAAGTAAACCCCAAATCAAATTTACTGTATTTGGTCTTCCCTTTTTTCGATATTTTTCCTCCATCAAGTACATAATTATTTCTTCTAAAACGCTTATTAACTGTTGTTTCCGGTAATCGAAATTACCAGGTGTAATTAAGGAAATTAGTACCATTGCAGCATTTCATGTGTTACGCTGTTCGTGTAATTCATTAGGAAAAACATTAATTTGAAACTGCATGAGATATTAAGCGGTAGCTGTGATTAAAAATAATTAACAGCATAAAAAATAATGGAGGAATTAACTGTGTTAAAGTATTTTCAAACCCTAGTGGATATTTTTTAATGTGGTAGTTCTGAGATATATTTTTGTTTTATTTGTTTTTTACTATTTACTCTAGCCCTGAATTATAGCAGCTTTCATCGTAAAAGAGATTGCCGTTTATTTGAATTGTTCAATACCTTCACGAAGCTGTTTCCCTTCCTTCGTTTTAATTTGTTCTATTATTTGTGTGAAGTAATGAATGCATTTAATTAGTAGCATTTACTTCAAAGTAGATGTTTTAAGCTGTTATTAATTTACTAAACATGGTACAGGAGTATTTTTCTGTTAAACGTTTTCATTAATATGTTGAAATAGAGGACAGTAAAAAGGAAATAAGGGAAAACTGCGAAACGTATTTTAGACAGGTTGAATGAGACTCGAGGGGATTATATTTAATGTTGTATATTAAATCACCAATTCAGAAGGAAATATTCACAAATTTGACTACTGAGAGAAACCATAGCTAATGTCAGTAAACTTCTTAGGCTATGAGAATGTTTTTATTATTGAAAAATGAGGACTAAGTAAGTCTTATTTTGTTGAAAATATGTATGTATTATCGATGCAAATTTAGAGCATGAATTTAGAATTATATTTGATACTTTGTTAGAAAATAGTATATGTAAAATGTTCTGAAAAAATGATACCAATAACACATGGATCAATAAGTTCCGAGACTAACCCAGAGATGGCTCTCGTAGTAAACCAGTAACCAGGTCTTTCTAGAGAACTAACCTTTGCTTGAAACGTGTCAAAATCTTAAGTCGATCGGACCAGAAACAGCTGAGTTATCGAGGTTGGAGTAAAGTCGTTTTGTAGTTTGTTTAAAAAATGGAAAAAACCGAGTTTCGTGTTCTGATAAAACATTGTTTTTTAATGGGTAAAAACACCGTGCAAGCAAAACAATGGATTGAAAAATGTTACACGGACTCTTGTCCATCAAAAGCAACGATTTGTCGGTGGTTTGCCGAGTTTAAACGTGGTCGTACCGACACAAATGACGCGGAACGCTCGGGTAGACCTGTGGAAGCCGTTACACCGGAAAATGTGAGTGAAGTGACAAAAATTATAATGAAAGATCGTAAAGTGAAGCTCCGTGAGATTGCTGAGATGACACAGATATCATATGGAAGTGTATTTACTATCCTTCATGAAAAATTGAGCATGAAAAAGGTTTTTTCCAAGTGGGTGCCGCGATTGCTTTCGATGGAACAAAAACAGCAACGAGTCGATGATTCAGAAAGCTGTTTATCGCTATTTACTCGCAACAAAAAAGATTTCTTGCGTCGTTACGTGACCATGGACGAAACATGGATACATCACTACACTCCAGAGTCGAAGCGGCAGTCATCTGAGTGGCGCACAGCTGGCGAAAGCCGTCCGAAAACGCAGCAGTCAGCTGGCAAAGTCATGGCGTCAGTTTTTTGGGATACGCATGGCGTGATTTTCATTGACTACCTCGAAAAAGGTAAATCGATCAACAGTGATTATTATATTGACTTGCTGGTGCGTTTGAAGGAGGAAATCACAAAAAAAAAACGACCGCACAGTCTCGGGACTTATTGATCCATGTGTTAAAAATGTCTTCAAAAGCCATTAACGCTTACAGGTATGCTTTTAGACATGTAAATAAAGTGTCAGCAACACGCATTTATATGACCTTCAAATTACTCAAGGAGAGTGGAATTGCGCAGGTTGTTACAAAAAACATTTCTGATTGAAATATGAAGTAGTTTCGTCGTGTGATACAGTTGTTACGTAATAGTGATAGAAGAATGTTTGTCTGAATATTTTATTTTGAGAAATTTTGTTTTTTATTCATATTTCCCGAGAAATAAGAAATAATGATATCTACAAATGAAACTTTATATTGTTTTATATCATTACTAAAGTAGCTCTTTTGATACTTAGGAAAGGTCTTATATATTTAAATTTTTGTCGAAAAGGAAATTTTAGTTAGTAGAACGTCGTGCCAAATTGTTGATGTACAATAAATAGATAGCTAGGAGTTAATTTTTTTTTATTATTATTTCTTGCAGATTGTAAGAAATTTTCATTTTTACTTTATTCATATTTAAAAAATGAGTCAGCAAATATTCAGTAATGTTAAAGAGGTGCTTGAATATCTACTTTTCTAAGAAATTTAAGTTAACATTGTTACATTACTTAATATTGATGAACAGTTTGATGAAGAAAAAAATAATATTTTTAGAAGTTAGGTGCTTCAGTTAAAAAGGATTTTATAAGGAAAATGCAAGTAATATACGTAGATGATAAACTTAATGAAACATATTTTTAATCAGATTCTTCGATAAAAGTTAAAAAGTTAAAAACAAGAAAGCCAAATACAGCCTTTAAAATTGATATCACCGATGTATACAAAATAGTCGGAAACAGATAAAAAATTTAAGAACTATCTTATGGTAATAAAAACCGATTGAAAATGCTTCCCCAATTGATATATACAAAAAATGTGTTTTTAATAAATAAATTAATGAATGATTTGTCGTGGAAACAGTAAGCTATGCTACATATGAAAAATACAACAATAAGTTTAAGTTCACTACGGAATATATAAAAATATTCAGAGGGTTTTTGATATTTCTCTTGGCTACCATACTCTTCCGAAAGAAAAGATTATCAGAGCGAAGCTGAATACTTAGGAACAGGTCTAGTCTGGAACGCTTTCCTTATAGGAAGGCTTTGTAAAATAAATTCATATATTCATTCCCTGGACACTTTCAGACATCTGAAAATGAGTGAGGCAAAATCATTGAAAGTAAGACCCCATTTAGAAAAGGTAATGAAAATTTTAAGCAGTGGGGAATTTTCAATAAATGGCTGTCTATCAAAGAGATGATTGTAAGATGATATAAACATCATTCCCTAAAACAATGCATAAGATCTAAACTAATACGCTTTGGTTTCAAATTCTAGGAAATGTGCAGTGATGCAGATTTTTATTGTATTGTTTGAAATAGTAATCATATAATTATAATTAATATGTTGGAAAAACTGTAATTGATATGCTATCCATAGAAGAGAAACTATGATGTTTTTGATAATAACTTTTTCTCTTGTCATCATTTGCTGCATAATCTACAAGAAAATGTGTTCAGAGCTAATGGGTCTACACTCACCTAATATTATAAAAGTGAGAGATACAAAGAAAAATCTTCAAACGAATTAGATAAAATTTGACGAGATACGTATGAAAATAAAAATAGGATTGTTAGATGGAAAGAAAACAAGAACCTGGAAGTTGCTTCGAATTTTGATTGTATCAAGTGCATGGCAAAACTCGAAGATGATCTAGTGAGAAAAAGGAAAACAGTAACAATCCCACAATCAAATTTAATAATTATTTATAAAAGGTATGTGGGAGTGGCAGATCATGAAGATTGTTTGTTAGAAAATTGCATTTTGAGGTAAAAAATGTGTATGAAGTTTGTTAAAAAAAGTTATTGATATGGCATTATTAAATGCAAGTATTTGTTAGAGAAATACTCACAGACAGAATTCTAAGACGATGAAATATTTCCGATGAGATGTTGCTGTAAAATATTTCAATTCGGGGAACAGAAGAAACTTTCTAAGAAGTCACTTTTACAGCTTCCTCTAAATGTCAAATTGAGAGGATGATATTCATTATGATAGAATAGATTATATTATAGACTGGAAATGCCTAAAAATGATGCAAATTTGAAGGATACAATCAAAATCACTTACAAATTGTGTAACGTTTACAACAACGTTTTTACGAGAACTGTTCGTAAAATAAGGTTCCCAACGAATTTTCAATAAGAAAAATATACTTATTGGCATTGAATAATTCGTTGTTGGAAAGATCAGACTTTCCCCTATTTTTCGAAATAATTGCCATTGAGAGCAATGCGGATTTGGATGAGGTGTACCATCTTCTTTACGCCTGAATCGTAAAAGTCTTCTGCCTGCCGCAAAGATAGCTTAATACCTCTTCTTTCAGCTCCTATCCGATTCTGAAATGCGTCCCACCATGGTGTTTATTCAATTCAGGAAAGAGATAATAGTCACTTGGGGATAAATCTGGGCTGTAGGGCGGGTGTGTGATAGTATCCCATCCAAATCTGTTGAAGAGATAGGTTTTTAAACGAGCGTTGTCCTGCTGGAAATTCTCTCCCTCTGTGAGCATGCCTCCCCTCTTGTTAGTTCACACGGCAAATGTTCTTGACCTTCTCACAGTAACAGTCCTTATTGATTGTTGTACCGCAGGCATTACATCGCACAATACTAACCCTTCATATCCCAAAAGACGATCGCAATCACTCTGCCGGCTGACAGGGTTTGTTTGAACTTCCGCGTTTTCAGCTACTCTAGATGTTTCCACTGATGGGATTGTTCTTTCGTTTCCTTTTTCATGTAGGTGTCTGCTGGAGTCCAAGAATTCCTAGCCATACGTTTCGTAGACCTAAAGAAATTCTCAGGCTGCTTCAACACGTTTCCGTTTATTATCTTCCGTAAGCAATTTCGGGACCCACTTTGCACAAACCTTGGAAAACCCTGAATAGTCTATCCCAATTTTGTGAATGTAGGACTTACTGACATTATTAGAAGTCTCGCAGAGGTCACGAACCGATACGATTCGATCTTTTAGGAATGTTTCGTCCACTTACGCAGTCGTTTTGTTCGAATTTGATTGCCGTTCTTAACGATGTTCGTCATGGACGTTTGTACGTCCGTCATTGAATTCCTGCACCATTTGCACCCATGTTGTACGCTCATTCAACTGTATACTTCATACAGTTGGGAATTAATGCCCACTGTCGGAGTGTTTTTTTGCATACGAAAATATTATCACATAGCTTAATTAGTACCTGGAAGGAGAAGTAAGTGAGGGCCCCCTCTCTAACGTCTGCCAAGTCATAACGGAGGTTCGAAAGAATCATGCTGGGGTAAGAAGTAGGAAAGAGGTGAGCGGCAATATCGCTAAATCCAGCGTAACACCGTTTTACGCGTCTGCAGCTCCTTGGAAACCTTACTTTAAGGATAACCTTCGTTAGAAGCATTTTACAAAGTTTCACAAGAAATTGTAGCTATTACTTTTTATTACAATGATATCAGTTTATCACGTGTTTCTTATAAAGTCCATTATTTTTTAAGTGCATTGTTTGGGATTGCTCCATTTTTTCCCTTTCATTTTCTTAAGATATTTAAATGTCAGATAATAAGCCTTCCATTAATTATTGTATAATCTTGTTTTTGAATCCTACAAAAGATTTCACTTTAAATTTATTTTACAATCTTTAGAAACAAAAGGGTATTTTCGTTTGTAACTCCTTTACCTGTCAAAAAATTCTTACTGATTTCATTCAAAATTTCCTAATTTGTTCTTATTATGTTAGTGCTAAAAGTATTTATGCAGTACTTTATGAAATATTCTACTTCTGCTATAGTTGTTTTAAAGTTAGAAAAATGATGCACGATGCGCTTGGCGATTTTGAATTCCTTAAGAAATTTATGATAAACAGTAGAAAAAATGTAATAATATTTGTCACTCGTATTAATTAATTTTTAGTGTAGTTATGTATAAAACCATCTGAATGAAGTTTAATTTCATCAGTATAGGAAGTTTTACGATACCCGGTATAAATATAATGCTTTTTCGTTCGTTGGTTTTGAAACCACATCTAGTTCATATATTATACCTAATAAGAGCTCAACATACATATATTTTGAGTGGGGAATGTATCCATATTTTATGTTTTTTTTTTTTCATTACTCAATTTAGTGTGCTTTAAAAAATGTATTTTTGTTAAATAAATTCCTAGTTTAAAACTAGATATTACTGAATATTTATCACCAAGCGTAAATATATAGATTTAAAACTACAGATTACTGTATTCTGTGAAAAACTATTTGTGAGTCAATTGTTATCTTGTTTTTTCCATAAAAAACTGCTCCTTTTCATCCCTAATAATATTTTTTAGATTGTTTCCCAACATGTAGAATAAAATGTACAAGAATCTCATAAATACTTACATACCCAATATAATGAATAGACAGAAGGAAATAAAAGCAGTACATCTGTCACGCAAATATAAAATTAAAGAAGCGTAGCCATTAAATAACAATTATGCAAAATACAACTAATAAATCTAAGTTTGAACTGAATACAAATTAAAATATTTAGAAAAATGCATTTAACTCATTAAGAAAAATTTACATCAAAACCTTGTAAAGAAACATATTTAGCAGAGCTCCTGAAAATAAATACCATCAAAATTACTCGAAATAATTAAAAAATTGTAAAAATAGTGAATAAAATATTAAACCAGAAATCGTTAACTATTTAGGTAACCACTTTTTTTCGTAATAAGTATATTCTATTTATAAAAAAATAATGCAATAATTTTCCCTTTTATGTATATTTAACGTCTTATTACTAGTACTACTTTATATATCTTCTGTAATTTTCTTTTATGGTATTAAAAAGCTTTCTTCTGGATTTTGAAGGAAATAGTACGCGGAGCATATATCATCTTTCCCATATTGGGATATTTTTAGGGTTGACGACCAGAATAGGTGGTATGATTACCAATCATAACAAATCAATAACAATTTATAAAACTGTATGTGAGTGTGAGAGAGAGAGACAGAGAGTAAAAATTTCTTATCAAGTAATATCTTTATTGCAAAATAACAAGCAAGTCCACTACATATACAAATATATTTAGTTCTAGATTATATGAATAAAAACAGTAAAGAGAACCTTTTAAAAAGGTAATGGCAAAATTTAAAAATAATAATGGTAATTGAAAAAAGATTTCATATTTTCAGTTTAACATGTTCT
This sequence comes from Nephila pilipes, assembly GCA_019974015.1. Lineage (NCBI taxonomy): Eukaryota > Metazoa > Arthropoda > Arachnida > Araneae > Nephilidae > Nephila > Nephila pilipes. The sequence goes on along the minus strand of BMAW01018190.1, from coordinate 120,147 downwards.
AACTTTTTTTAGAGATTTATTCGAATTATGAAAGGCCTTACATTTAGTAGCTAACTAATTATACGAAGAAAACTTCAAGTGTATATAGTACATAGGCATCATCTTCCTAATCTATATCATAGGTACACCAATTTAATATTAATTAGCATACTATAAGCGTAGTTCAGAGATGGAAATTTCACAGAAGTGGATACTATCAAGAAAATGATTCTCTTTCTTGAAATTCCTGATGTATTTTTATTTTCAAAAACTAAACATTCTAAAGTACAGAAACTTTGCTAATATTAACAACAGAAAAGAATAACAGCCAATAATTCTGCCATAGAAATCAAGTATTAAATTTTATATCAAAATAATGCCAAGGGATAAATAATTAAAATTTTGTCTAAATTTATGTTTAGATATTTAAATAAAAGCAGACGATAAAATATTAAATTAAATAAATCGTAGCAATGTAAATATACCTCAAGTAGTTTAAATGTAACTATTGTGATCACAATGTATTTTAATGTCAATATTTTGTACCTAACACCACGTATCCTTTATTTCTTTCTCTCGCATTTTTAAACCATTTTCTAAAAAAATCATGTTCATACCGACCTTAATGACAACTTCAGGGAATCTTACGACTATAAAGATAAATCATGTGGGGAATCTGGTAAATTTCAAAAGATGACTGAATTCTGATAAATATATTTACACTAATGCTGTACATAACAGCTACAAAACCAAATAGAATTTTAAATAAAAAACTATGCAATTCTCTGAAATTGTACAAAGAATTAAAGAACAGTTTTGTAATATTTTGATCAAGCTTACAAAAAAAAAAATATTTTCAATATGTTTTTTTTGAGTTTTAATATATGTTTTAATAAGCATTTTTATCATTTAGAATCTATTATGGTATCCAATGATATGTTTTTTTTTAAAAAAATATTTTAAATGTCTTACCTTTAAAATATGTTTACTGCTTTTTATTATTGTAAAACATTGATTTTGACTAAATTACTGTTATATATATATATATATATATATATATATATATATATGACATAGCAGAAGGTCGATTATTTTCAAACATTTACACTTTTACTTTATTTTAAAGTATTTTTACAGACTTGTTCAATGAGGTTACACTTCATACAGAGTTTTAATATATATTCAAAGTTCTACAAAGCCAGCTCATAAGAAACACAGTTTTAAAAAATAAAATTGTCAATTACTTTTTAATACTTATTTTAGGTGTAACATTTTTTTATCAATTTTATTTGTTGTAAGTTGTATCGGACATAAAATATGTATCAGAAAATATTTACTTTTGGTTCAGAAAATCTTTTAATATTAGGCATAGTTATTATTGAGAAATTTATAAAAGTACAAATAACGTATCTTGAAAATAAATTAATATATGATAAGTAAGTGGTATAAATAAGACAATTAATAATTCTTACTAAAAAAAAAGGCATTCAGTGTATAACACTGTCCTCAGTTCCTCAATGAATGTTCTAAGAAAAATATCTTAATATTTCTAAACATGTAAGATTTTATTTACCATTATATATATATATATATATGTCTTCGGTAAAACATCTTAATTTATCACCAAGTATATTTTTTGGTACCAAATATCTTTGCTCCTACCCATTTTATCACATACTCTTATTCTAAAGGATATGTGGACAGCATCTTTAAATTTATTTTTATCCCATTTCTGATCTAGTTGACTGATATCATTCTGTAAAATAAAAAGAACTTAGTGAGAATATCATTCTTATCGATCTTAAGCTGTATCCTATACAATCCGAACATTATGTAACGAAACATCAGTTACGTATTAATAGAATTTAGGATAATAACGTAATTTAATCCGAATTAACTGAGATTTCCTTCCCTTTCAGAAAGTCATTCAAAGCAAAACTAGGTTTATTTACAAGGTAAGCAGGAGAAAGCAATTTTTATAATTTTCATTTATTAAGAAACAAAAAAGTACTTGAAACATTTCTTCAAAGAATGGAGATCTTTAGTAAAGTTTGGAGGTAAGAGATTTCTATATAATTTCCGGAATTAACATGAATTAAGCCTAAATCTAATTTGCTCTCTGATCACATCAGTGCTGATATTGATGCAGAACCAGAGAAACTACAGCTTGAATTTATTTATATGTAGTTAGATCATTATATAGAAGGGAAATAAATGTTTAATGCTGTGTTATTAATTGATTTTTACAAATCTTTTTCTGATATGTGTGAAAATCTTTCACATATGAAGAAATTTTTTCGGAATATATTCTTTATCATTGGGTCTACATATAATTGTGAGCAAAAGTTTTCCTAATTAAAAATCAACAAATGTAAATAAAGATTTTCTTTGACTGTCATTAATATGTAGGTTGTAATAATAATCCCAACAAGCAATGTCGATATCGATTTCAAAAAAAAAAAAAAAATGTAGAAAGTGTGATAAAGTACTTTTGTCTCATGATTTTTAAATTAAATGTGCTAGCAGCTATTGTTGTTAGGGAATTAGCACAAAATTTAAATGGAATAAAGCTAACACTATTTTATTTTATTTATATTGATTTTTATGATATAATGTACACTTTTTTTCTGAAATGAGAAGTCAACTAATACATGCAATCATTTTAAAAGATGTGATTCGCTGTTAGTCTCCTTTTTCACAAAGTGGCCTTCAAGCCAAAATAATAACCCAACCCTGATCTAAAGGATAATAATGTTATCTTCCACACCTACAGTCACTTTCGGCCAAGTTGTAAGAAACAAAATCTAACTTCGTCTACACAAAACACTATTAAAAAAAGATTATGCCACGTGCTAAAATAACGGCCGCATGTCTAAATATAGCAGCATTTGAACTTTCTTCCATGATGGTCTCTTGATAGATGTTGACACATGCCCTAAATACTAGAAATTGCTATTCTCCTATAATGTTCTACCTTGATTTAATCCATTTGCATTTGTAGTACTAAATAACAAATAGTATATTTCATTTATAATTTGTAAGATAAGTACAATTGTTTCAAGTTCAACAATAATTTTAGATAAAAGAAATTATAAATGTTTGAAAGATCTTTAATAAAATTAATCTATAATGCTAAAAGTATTCCATATTTCATTAATATGCAACCTTACCAACAATAATTTAAAACATTTATAAGGCATACACTTAATTTAAATTTATAGAACTTTTTCTTATTTTTTCATAAAAAAATGCTCGAACTTTTTGAGACACTAAGATGCCAACTAACGACAGAGATACCTGATATTATTAACCAAATCTCTGATCTTCCTCACTACACCTTACGTTGATATCAAAGCCAGTTCAATTTAATGCATAATTAAAATAAATTATCTTAAAGAAGCAATTTTTCAGTACGTTAAAAGTAATTTTTTTTTTTGGTTTTACAAAATTAATTTTTAAATATTTAAGTTTAAAATTAAGAAAAATAATATATATGATTAATTTTGTTTCTAAAAACCAAATATTCCTCCGAAAAATTTACTTTTATTCCTAATTCCATGGTAACATTACTAAATTAATGTTTTTAGGAAACTACATAATTTTCTTAATAGATAGAATGGTTATTAATTATTTCTCTTTCATCAATAATTTTCGCAAGGAATAAGATATTCGATGTTTATATATAGAAATATTTTGTTCCTTTCCTGGCTTATAGTCAAAAACTTCTAGATTAAATTATAAAAAAAAACATGGCTTAAAGTTTTGTTAAATGTTTAAAATCGTTTCAATTACCTAGTTAGGTTTTTTTTTCCCAATAAAACAGTATTTTTCAATTTTATAAATAATCTTAAATAAATTTTCTTCAATATTAAATGGTTCCTAGTTGATTTTTAAATAACTTTTCACTTAATTTTTTGAAAAATGAAAATTAACTTTTAACTTAAGATTTATCTTGACTTAAATGTCAGTCAGTAATACATAATTTGGTCTTTTTCGTAGGTTTTAACGTCATAAATATATTTATGAATTCCAGTGTTACACTAGATATTATGAACATTTGTTACGTAATGTTATACTTTGTCTCTGTTTTCTAAAAGCCGTGAATAGAAAAATAAGGTTAATTCTTATGTGAAGTACGAGATATTTGCAAAAACTGTACATCATATATTTTTCTAACAGGAAAATTTATAAAATGTTACGTTGTAGCTTACAAACTTGTAAAGTTGTGCTTTTCTTTGATAATAGTAGACGAAAATAGATTGTTGTAGAGCTCTAGCACAAATTTAATTATTATAAAAGGTAATTCTCCCCATGTGAGTGAATGCTTTAGATCCTTGAAAACTCAGAAAAAAATGTTAAAGTAGTTAGGAACAGGGAGTAACATAAAATTTCCGGAAAATAAAATTTTCTATTATTACACTAAAAATGTATATACTTATTTGCTATTAATGACGACATGTTCCAGATAAATTTCTTTAGCACCAAAAACAGTGTAATTTATAATATCAATTTCTTTTATTTTGTCATTTATTTACTTTCAAGTATTATATTGCGTAAAAAAAGTATCTTTTGAAGTATAATTTATCTTCAGTCTTCAATTAACATAAATAAAAAATTTATTTCAAAGTAAATGTTTTTAATTTATTTGAAAATAAATTATCTTACTTTTAATTTTAATAGTATTCTAAAACTTTGAAAAAAACATCAGCTGAAAATACATTTATTTATTTAAAAGCCATATTTGATTTATTATAGAAGACTACACCCGTTACAGCACGTATCATTTTCCAACCAAACATTAAAAAAGGAGAAGAGAAAATCCAGAACTAAACAAAATAATTACTGATATCTTCCTTAAGTGTTCAAACCAAAATATGTATTCAAAAAAGAATCAATTGTGATGATTATCAATTATTCCTCAAAAAGTTTAAGTAAAAATATCAAATTATTTGTTACACATTTTTCTTTGAGAAAATAGTTAAAAAAATTGTTAAACTTAGTAAAATTAATGCATTTTATAAAATAATGCTTGTTTCAATAATCACTTAAATAAAATATTACCTTCAATTGTGTAATAATTACTAAATGTCGACAAAATCATGTATTTTATATAATTATAATTTAATAATATTTTCCATAACAAGTTTTCATTTTACCACATTTTTTTTGGGTTATGATTATTTTAATTACTACCATGTGAGATCAATAAGTAAACTACTTTTGTTACTTTGATTGTAAATAAGTAGTTTATACTGCTTCGTACAGTTACAGATTTAAAATTTGAAACATTATTCTTATAATAGGTCATTTTTTCACGCTGGTAAATGTGGGACTTGAAAGAAAGTAGGCTGAAAATATTGGAAACAAATTTATTTTCTGTGATCAGATAAAAAGAAGACCGCGGTAAATAATTTTCGAAAAAAAAAAAATTCGGACTTATGAATGTAGTTTTAACATAGTTTTAATGATTTCTTATCATTAAAAATACATTTCAGTTAAAAAATATCTTTCTTTTATAAATTAATAACTAATTTAATATTTGTCAATTAGTAACGCATTACTTATTTTTTAACATAATCAGTGAGAAATATCATTAAAAGAAATATTTAAAAAGTTTCAAATCGTATATTTTAAATCCAAGCTATCCAAAATAAAAATACATAAATGTCTACTCTGTTATGCTGTTAATTAAAAAAAATAACAAATTTCTTGGACGAAAAATATTTCTTTGAAACTAAGTTTCATTATCACCCAATTATTTAAATTGTACAATAACTTCCTATTAAGGAATTCTATTGACATTAGTTAAGCATTTTAATGGTAGGTATATGGTTCCAACATTTGAAAAATGATACTAGAACTCAAAACCAATCCAAAAACTATTGTTAGAAAAAGTGTCCTTTTATGAATCTAATATTTTTAAAATCATTATCAATAGGATTATGCAATGCTAAGAATTATGCTCATTGGAGTTTTTGAGGAAAAATATTAAGAAATTTTGTTACACATTATTTCATTTTTAAGAAAAGGAATTCAAAAGATCTTTTTTTTTAAACTGTGAATTAATATTTTTGTAATTCCTTATTTTTAATTGATGTTTATTGTTTCAATAACAAACATGGATGTCTCAATATCTTCTTTGGAATAATTTATAATGTCCTTTTTCTATGAGATAAAATGAATCACTGACACTTTGGTTCTCTAATAATACGGTAAATAATTCTACGTACAATGGAAATTCAGATTCAATCTCAGCATTTTTACTAGAAAAAATGCATCTTATCGCATAAGTTGTTTACTTTCATCCTACATTAACATGCATTAGAAATAATTTATTTAATATTCGAGTTTGAAAATTTAAATTAATTTGCACTAAAGATTCCGCAATTATTTTATCACACAAATACTTCAAACTCATAATGAATTTCTTCGTTTAAAAATTAATTGCTTTTGATTACACCGAAGGAATGCATGCAAACTAGAATTATCTCACCTACTGAATAAACAACAAGTTATAAAGGGTAAAGTCTTTTTTTTCCTTATAAAAAAATCATACTCTCGTTATATCATTAGTATAAAGAGTGAGAAATAATTTTAATCCAATTATGGAATAAATTATTATTTCGAAACTTTCGAAAAGTATGTTTGCTTTTATAGTTTCTTAATTTATATTTAATTTAGCTTTTTATACATAATATGAACATGTAAATATAATTATTACTGCAGACGGTTATTAAATTAATTTAATTTCTCATATAAAGTTATAAGATCCTCAATTAATTTAGATAATGTATTAACTAATACAATTATATTTTCTTCTATCTTAATTTATGCCATGATGTATAATTTCCAAAACTTATGTAACAAATTTGAGTTTGTTGTTGTTAATGAGAAAAACATTCTTAGATTATTAAAATTTGAAATTATCATGTATAATAAATTTAATTTTGAAATTAAGAATTTAGAATGATTGAAGGTATAAAATATATGAAATGTAAGTAAATAATCTTAAGTAATAATTGGTCCAATATAGTAAAAGCTGGATGTCATGATAAATATTTTGAAACTCAAAGCTGAAAGCAATTATTCTTTGTATGTGCTATCTAGGATTATTTTAGTCGATCAATTTTGAAAACAGTGGAGAAGTTTTAATTAAGATAAATGTTATACATGTAGAAAATAATTATTAATTATATAAATTTTGAACTTAGTTGAAAGGAGAAGATGAATTTTTAATTTTATAAGAAAAAATTCAAGAGAAAATTTTTGAAATATAGAAATTTTAAAAAAAATATGTGATATGTATTATATTTCTCGATAAGTAACTTAAAGTATCAATCTAATAGTGATACACTAAAATTTGAATGTTTTTAAACTATTAATGTTTATTAGATTAATTTTTAAAACAAACATCTTTTCTACTAATTCACAGAAACACTTTAAATACAATATCAATTATCTGTCGTTATTTTGAATTAATTTTTTGAACTAAATGTATTTAAAATATTCTTTAAGGCATATATTTTAAGTTATTCTCAAACATTTGCTTTAATTCAGTTAAAAATGCTACTTTTAAGTTTTAATTAAAATGATTTACGAATAAATTAAAATAATGCTGATTTCTTAGAACACCTTCTTATATTTATTGTTAAAAGTTTTTAACTTTAAAAAGTTGTGCATCATTATATATATATTTTTTTCCTTTTTATTTTTTGATAACATGAGGCGGTCTCTTGGAGCAATCCCATCAACCTAATTAATTGACAGTTATCCAGAAATACTAATCCTCTCTTTGAGGCTCTACCTGGTTGTCAAACTTTCTATTAGAACCTTTTTCAGCAATTTAGATACTAATAAAGCAGTTGAAGGTATTATTTTGTGTCACAAGTCATGTGGTAATGAAATGTGATATCTGGTAATACATATCGAAATACTAGAAAAAATGAACATTTATTTGATGAATTATTGTAAGTATTAAGTACAATATTAGAAATAAATATAGTATGACTTTTACAATAATTAGTCATTAAAATATTTTTATTTCTCTTTCCAAGGTTCCGCCTACTAGTTATTAAGACTTTGCATTCTGTCTGTTGATCTTAAGAATGTTTACACACCACATTAAATGTAGACGAACGAATTTCTTGTAATTAAAGAAATAAATATTGAAAAGAGAAAATTTAATGATGATTTATTTGTGTGATTTAGTTTATTCTTTCTCTATTTCATTTTTATTTGAAATATTTTACAATAAACTAAACTTTTATTACATACATATAAAAAAAACATTCTAAATATTTCTAACTAATCTTAAAAATTATAGGCAAATCACTAAAAAAGTACTTTCATATTTTGAAAAAGCATTAAGCAAGACAAATACGAAAACATTTATAAAACGTTTTTCAAATGTTTCTGTGATGAAATCTAATATTTTGGTAATAGTCTAGATATAATAAAAAGATAAGAATTACATTCTGCTTCCGTGAGTTCAAATTCGAATGTCATAAATTCACATATGAACAATACTGTTTTTTCATGTGACTACCTTTTAGTTTTGACGTCGGCAAGAAATAACTAATGACAAAAAGCTCGTGGCACCACTTACTGTGGCTGATGTACAAATGATACCATCCGAGAGATGAAATTTATTGCAATTGTGGAAGCAATGCAGAAACTGAGAAATTTATTTCACGTTTTAAAGGTTATTTTCAATGGCTTCCTGGTAAAGAGTGGTAGAATTTTCAAAATGTTTATTTCATGAATTAACCTCTTACAATCGTGGTAAAAGTGTAATGTGTTATGCAAAATAACACAATCTAAAATCAGTAACGTAGAAAGTGTTGTACTTTATAACAGAGCCACAGACAACATAGGTGAACCATGGCAACGAATTTGCGTTCGGGTGTATAGACGTGTAACTATAAAAATAACTGATGGTTCGAGTGAACCGAGGAACTACCAAACATGTGTTTCTTACGACACCTTAAGTGATGTTACTTCGTATGAGGCTTCACATCAGAAGACTTGTACAAATGTCTTTTTTCCTCAACATGTAATCTGCACACCAGGGTCAAAACCTCACATCCATTGAGTGGTATCAAATACATTTTCCCTCTATTGATCAAGTTTTATGCTTCATACGACGCAAGGAGTTAGTTAATACTGTGTGAAACGCACGCACGTGTGTCAAGAAACAAACTTTCATTATCATTAGATTAAAAAGCTAAAGGAAGCAGAGTTATTGACTGGAAATACACTGGGTACACTTATCCCTGGATACACTCATCATTAACCCTTTCGGGAAGTCACGCCTTGGTGTAAGAAGCCTTACGGGGAAGGAGAAGAATCGAATGGAACTATCTAACGGACGGTGGCTTTGCGTCACTAAGCCTAATTTTCGAAAAAAAAATCACAAAAAACGGTTTACGTCCTGATATTATAACGTTTGGTAAAATTTTATACTATTAATTAAGCTGTTATATATTTTAAAATAAGCATTTTTAATATTTTTTTCCTTTAATTTACAGAAAAACGTATGTAGAGAAATGCTTTCTTTGAGAAATAATTTTTTAGAGGTTGTAATGAAATTATTCCAAAGTTTTACTGTCAAAAACATCAATAAACTTTCAAATTAATTTTTAAAAAAATACACAAGAAAGACTATTATAAGAAGTTGCAAAACTTAAAGTGAAGACCGAGCGTTGTAATTCTTGAAACGAGGAGAAACTCAAACTCCTGTTTTGTCCGTCTCTGATATAATGTCCGCATCAGAATCACTAGATATATTCCTTTCAAACTGTTTAGAAAATTAATCACTGCCTTATCATTAATTGGCTCGTCGACCATTCCAGTATATTCTTCTGATAAATAACGTTTTTTCGCAATTATAAGTATGAATCAAGGCTTTCCGAAAAAAAAAAGAAGTAAAATAAATACATCGAAAAACAACGCAAAGTCAAATAGTACTGACGGTAAAGCTCTAAAAAGTAAGAAATTTTAAACACACAGCCAAAATTCACAAAACAATTCGGTGCAAAACAGAAACAGGAATGTACATCACATGGAATTTCAAAGAGCCGAGTTCAGTTTATTTTCAATACGCTTTACTTCCTCCCCTACAGCAGCAGGTGAGTGAAATACTGAATTAAAACAGTAATCAAGTCGAAGGCTAAAATCTTGAAACTGCTATTTGGTTCAAAAATAACAGACACAGGGCGCCGTCTAGAGATATTTAGAATACGTTCTACATTAGACAGCGAATATGCATCATTTGGCCCATGAGCTCATTCTGAAGTTCTGCGTATTTGATACGTTCGGCCGTGAACTACACTCGCGAGTGATGCGTATATGGTACGTTCATCCCGAAAGTGTTATAGAAGGCGCGATGAATCAACGAAAGTATGCATATCTTTATTAATGATCATGTCTACCCCTACAGGTGGAATGCTTTTCTTCAACACTACTCATCTTCTAGTTGGACAATGTGATGTGGAGTGCAGCTCTCAATGCATGTATTCAACTCGAAGATCCCCAGGATGAGATTACCTCACTACCTTGCCCCCAATACTATCCCGACAAAGTTTAGTTGAGTTAAGTTTAGTTTTTATTAACGTTGCACTACAAGCAACACGAGGGCTATTGGCGAAGGACCTCGTAATTTTGAACATCGGTCAAGTAACGAGCAAACACCTGAGCTGGCACCCCCTCTCCTGACTTCCACACCAACCATTCGTAAGGACTTTGGGCCCGACATATTTAACGTGCTTCAGTCCCCGCTACACGGTGGGTTTTTGGCAGCGAAGAATCGAACCCGCGATTAAACGAAAACCCCTGTCACGAGTCCGAAACCTTGACCACTAAGCTACCGTGGCTTCACTATTCCGACAAAAGGCAATCGGAAAATTTATAGAACATCTTTAGTGAAGTCTTAACGAAATAGTATCCACAACCGCCTTAACCATTAGAGTTCACAATTAAACAAGAGTCTACATTGATTCACATATTTGTTAGTATATTCCTGAACCATTACTGATTCTCTTCCTAGACTTATCGTAGTTGTTTTACTCTGTGAAACATATTAGGCTTTTAAAAGGTGGTCATATTGATGTGATTGAAATATTTATATTCTTCTTGGTTGTTACTTCCGCACCCAATCACAAATTTTTCACGAATGAACGAATATCATAATATTCTTACTTGTATTTCCACTATAACATTCATGAAAAAAGCAGCGATTTTTTAGTCATTGATTAAATCTCTTAAATTTAACACAATTGGAAGATAAAGTTATTTTGGAATATGGTGCGGAAATTTAGATGTATCGTCACTCAGTATTAACACTTTGACGCTCGCAAATATTAACACCTTGAGTTAATTAGTTGGACATTAATTGAAAGCAAACGTATAAAAAATTTTCAATGTAGTAAAAAAACAATTTTTATAAACATTAATTTAATTTTTATTTATTTTTACTTGAAGCAGAAAATAATTTTTCATTTTTTTTTCTTCTTATTATTTTGTAAAGATAAATGCTTGGTATGCTCCATTGGAAACATATTTATTCATGAAATCAAACTACATTATCAATGACAAATTCAGTAAAGAAGTATAAGACGCTCAAAACTAGACTCATATTTAATTCCATACATAACAAAAACAGAATTTACATTGGAAATGTGCAAAAAAATATCTTATAGTTGGAAATTAAGTCTATAAATTACTTGAATTTGCTTTGTATTCAGTGATAAATATTTTTTCTCTATTTATTGCCCTTTTGAACATGGAAAAATGTACATGCATATATATATATATATTGTATTAATATAAACTGTTTGTATATACATGTAAATAAATGTTTATTTTCTTAAAAAAGCTCTTTTATTCGTGATTGATTTAAATAAAATTAATTCACATAAACAAAACACTAGAACTTATTTTTGTTTTTATGTTGATATAGTGTTACATTTCAAGTAAAAACTACTGCTGATTAATTGTATTTTGACATGAGATAATTTAAAAATACCGTAAAAATAATACGATATTTTTAAATTATTTCATTTAAATTACCTCATTTCAAATTATCTTAAATTATACGAATTCGCTACAGCTGTAGTTTCATCGCTACCTTTATTACTTCATAACTATATCTTATTTTCAGCTAAGGATTATGAAAAATACTTTTAATTAAAACTAAGGCGTATATGAACTCAAGTGGGTTTTTTTTTTCCTTTTTTTTTTTTTTTTTTTTTCTTTTTTTATTTCAGAAATATATTATTTCATTTACATCTTATTCAGTGAATTTAAAAATGAACTAACATTAAGACTGCTCAAAAATATTTGTTTAACATAAAACGCCTGCTTTTTTAGAGTTACAATTATTGTTTGTCATCGTTGCGAAATGCATTGATGTGGATTTCCAAACTCAATATTAGGTTAAATTATTAGTTTTTGAAAAGTTGCTTGAACAGAATAAAGTGATGCTCTAAATTAAAATAAATTAAATTTAAAAGTTTCTTAAGGTGTGGCAAGTAAAGAGTAAAGTGTGTTCTGCAGAGAGTATTGTTTTCTTTCGTACTTTTCTACGTTTTTCTTATTTGTACCATACTGCAAAAATTTAAATAAGTATAGATTATAGAAATAACCTTTTATTATTTACTAGTAAAAAAATTAGTGATACAATAAATTTGAGTAAAACATTAGAATGTAAAAATTTTATTTTACTTTGTTAAATGTTGTTAGTTCTTTATTACCAGAAAACACAAATTACCTGCTTATTTTAACTTTTTTTTTTCTCATTTACTTTTAAAATATCGTTTTATTAATACATTTTGATTGAATTATGAACAAACAAGGGAAAACGGAGAATTTTTGGTGCATTTTTTTCAACATGTTCCAGTTTTTAATAAAATATGTATTAAATTCAATCACTATTGATTAAATTTTAAAATAAAATTGAAAAAAGAAGCAAAATTGATTTTGTAAGGCTAGATTTCAATTAACTTTATTATTTACTTAAAATATGTAAGATTACAATTTATTTATAACTTAAATAATTTTCACAACACGATCTTTGAAGGAATACACAATTTCGTATACGGATGCCATTCATCTGTTTCTCTGAATCTAATACATTTTCCATACATCACAATCATTTGTTCTCATAATTGGCAAACTTTTCTCCACTTGTTGGACAGACATATTACTCAACAGCCATCCGCGAGCGGTTTACCAATTTTTCCGCGATATTTCCACATTCAAAACATGTACTTAACGGAATTAAACAGCTTCTCTTTCAAATCCCATCCAGGTTTAGACTAATTGGGTAACTAATACATTTCCTTTAGGTCGAACGTACATCACGTAATCACTAAATCAATGACGGCCCAATATCTGCTCCATTGACCATCTGCGTCTTTCCATCCAATCATTAATTTTCCGGAAACGCCAAACGACAGGCAATATACAACCATCCCTGCCACCCCCTTGAGATTGCTAACAGACCCTCGTACCCCTCCTTCTTCATTGTTGTTGGGAGTTCAATTTGTTGAATGTCCAACATCAGCAAGAGTAGAAAGTGTAGTTTGTTTCAATTGTAGGGGAAAGAAGAGAGACAAAAAAAGATATGTCATAAAACAGGTTGTGGTTTAATGAGGGAGAAAAATGGGGATTTTTTTTGTGAGTATGAAGGGGAAGGGGATAAAATTTAGAAAGTTGAAGAGCTTAGAAGGAAGATATTAGATACGTTCCCAAAATCATGTGAAGGATTGGACTTAAAATTTTTTTTAAGGGAAACATTATATATGGCTCACTTTTATGTGAGCATATAATTTAAAATACATATTATTATTATTATTATGCTGTTGTTTTAGAAAAGAATAATACCCGAAATTGAAGGGAAACAACTATATAAGTGTATTAATATTATGGTTAATTGTATTATAACCATCTAATTTTACATTGCAAAATTTTGAATGCTACATAAGTCAATGAAACACGAATAATTTTATAAGCTTTATTGGCATCATTGAGAAGAAAAATTTAAACTGAAATATAATTAGTATTTCTTTAAGCAATCATACATTACTACTAAATTATTTGTGTGCAGTTATTTTATATTGTATTTTGGGAATCCTTATTCGAAGAATATAATACTGAAGAATATTTGTAGCGATAAAATATACAGTTAAAATTTATTTTCTTAAAACACAGACCAAATTAGAGTATATATGTCAACGTCAGATATTCAGCCGTCGCATTAAAGCAACACGTTATTTGAAATCATAATTGTAAAATGCACCAAATATTACTTTAAAGTCTATGAACAATTTGAAGAAATAAATTGCAAACTCAACATAAAAGACGTTTATCAGACAGACTGTTTCAATTTTTCTTATTTATTGATGTAAATGGTAAGGTGGTAATCAATTAAATAAATTTTACTGCATGTTATTTGTTATTTTTTCTGATAACTATAACTAATTGTACTCAAATAGAGCATCGGAATACACATAAGTTTTTTTTTTTCCATTTAAGAACGAAATCATGCATAACTTACGAATAATTAAGGGTTCCAGGATATGAGGGGACAAATAAAATATCGATTTAGGATACTTTCGTTTTCTGATACTTGAGTTTTAAAATTTAATCGTAGACTTTATTAATTTTGTGTACTGTGACATATTCAATTTTTTAAAACAAACGATTGTGATACTTTTTTAAGATATTATCTGTCCAACTTATAAAGGCAGCCGATTTAATTTAATGTGATACTTTATTTAAGACCTTACCTATTCTACTTTTAAAAGCAGACGATTTAAACTTAAAGTAATACCTTTTTCAATATTCTTTTTTAAGATATTTTTTTTGGCAACACCAGATCATAGTTTTTATTTTAGATAATTTACTGGCAACGGATATGAAATTTAGTATAGAGTTTGGTTCCAAGAGGTAAAGACGAACGTTGAAAAAGTGGTGCTTGTGTAAAATTGTGTCTTGAATTTATGTTTGAAAAGATGTGCGCAAATAAATGTGATGTCCTGAAAACAAGTCATTTTTATTAATAGTCTTCAATACAGTACAGTACCTAATAATGATATTATACTCATTTTATTGAGCTATAAAATTACTTTTAATTCCAGAAAGTTTTCTTATCCTTATAGTTGAATATAGAGAGGATTTTTCAGATATATTTGCATTTAGTTACCGTTTATCAAAATAATATTCCGTTAATATACAAAATACTTTACTCCATATATATAAAACAATACACGAAATATAGTGAACCATTTTTATTGGTTATATTACTTTATATATAAATATATATATATATATTTTAAGAAAAATAATGAACTGCATAGTTTTGGAAATTTTAATTTTCTTTCTTTTTTTTTTTCCAAGTAAAAAAATATTTCTTAAATTTGGGTATTGCTTAGAGGAAAAAAAGTATTTTGGGTTCACTATATACATAAGTAACCTTTACAGAAGCATAAAAAATTTGAAACCGTATTGTGTAATATTTTTCTTCAAAATGGTACCAAAATGCAAATATTTCTCAAAAACAATGTCCATATTTAACTAAGAAGGGGAAATTTTAGCAAAAAACTTCTTGCATAGTTATATAGAATAATTAAAATATAAATATAAGGCGCACAAAATATCTAAGCTCTACTAAAAACATTGAAGAGATGTATATCACAAAACCAGGGAGGGAGTCTTAGATATGGTAATACAGAATTTCATGGATGTCCTGGTACGTTTAAAAAATATACTTATTTATTTTAGTCCATTAACGTTCACTTAATGTATGAATTTCATGTAATTATAAAATTTTAAACTCAAAACTCGAAAGGATATGTACTTAATTATATTTAAAAAAACAAAGGCAAATTTTGGAATAAAATTATACAAAAAAGAATAAATATATTTTTATAAGATAATACAAAACAATACACGTAATATTTCCTTCATCTTTGTTTTATTTGCTATCCAGAAAAATTTGAAAATACGATTAAATGACATGAAAATTTAATGTTTCTACGTTTTTCCATTCTTTTTTTAAAAATTTTTTGTCTTATAATTGATATGTTATGTTTGTGAATATATTATTTCCATATTTTTGTATAGAAGAGAATGCATTTTTGGATTTAATCTTTTGGAGACGTGTATTTTAGGGAAAAAAAAAAAAAAACTGTGGTGAGGAAGAGACTTTCTACAACATTGTTTACCCCCTTTCCTGTCAATGATCGGCAGCTATAAGTGTCGACTAGTGAAAGTACCAGATACGGTGTTGGTTACCTGCTGGGCTGTAGAGACGGTGGAGGTTCAGAAAATGTCATTTACAATCATTGATTTCCCTTTTGATAGGGGATGCTCTTTCTAAAAGCCGCATTGTAATTATGTGTCCATTTTTTGTGAAAGAAAATTTCAAAAATATTTCAGAAATATGTCCTAAAAAGAAAAGGCGTGCTCTTTCTTACAATTTCCCTTGCGTCATTCTTAGTACTATACTTCGAATTTTTTTGTTATAAATTATTATATTCATATTTAATAAATAAGGAAAAAAAAACATTATAATTGTTTTACTTTTAATATTTTTACTAGACAGTGGACTCAGTACCGTTACATGACATAATTATTAAATTACATTATAAATAACTCTATGATTTAATATATGGACATTATGAATTATTTATAAGCACAAAAAATGTTCACATTATTTTGGAAGCATAAATATGCTTCAAGCATTTAAGAGTCTGAATAAACTAGGATATAGCAAAGAAAAAATGTCTTGTATCGGTTTAATTTTTTTTTTACAATTTAATAATTTTTGTATTTGATAAACTATATATAAATGTTTATTTATTTCCTTTTAGTCAAATATCAAATATTCAAAGAATTGCTTAAGTTTATGTAGCCTGATCACATATTTCGATTATTCAATCTTTAGTAAACTCATTAAAAATTTGCGAACAATTTCAATTATTTCTTTATTCATCAGATTCATCGATGTATGAATATATACATAATTGTTGAAAAGTTTATTTTAAAAGCAAGACCGAAGTTAATCAAGAAATAAATAATATTATAATCCCTTCGAAAAAGACAAATATTATTATTTGTAATCGGGAATTTTAATTGAAAGTATAAGAAAAAATTTTAGTATATGTCACTGTGACAGATTTTCAATAAAATTCCGCTTTTTAAAATCAGCTAAGAACTATTTTAATATTGTTTAATACTTTGAAATTCAAAATAAATATCTTTGAAAGGACACTCACATTATATACAAACATAAAACAAATGTTCTTCGATTATATGTAAATTTAAAATCACTTTATAAACATTCACCAGCTACATGTCAACAAATATATTATTTTGTAAGAATCAGCTGTACATTTTGTCAGTTAAATTACAGATTCATTAGTACTTGCTTCTTACTGAATTATAATTAAAAATAAGTGTGTACTGTTTTTAAAAGAATGCTTACAATTTCTTCCTGAAATGAATGAAATAATTAATAAATACATTTTTTCTACATAAAGGTTATTCTTGATGAACTTAATTGTTTCTATTTGAAATTTCATTTACATTAACACGTTTTTCATGCGTTAGATAGCAAATTATAACTTGAATTCTAAGAATTATATCAAATGTTTGAGTAAAAAATAATATTATAATAATAATTAAGGAAGAAGGAAAATGCGATTGTTAATTCAGTTCTTAGGGAAATATTTTACTTATTACGAAGTATAATAATGCTAACGGAAAAAATAAATTTATTGAGGATCGGGAGGAAACCTTTCGAAGGGTCCCATTATTGGAATTATCTTCATGAAAAGGGCTATCAAAAATACATAATAAATATTCATTCATTAAATTTAAATAGTTAAAGGGAATTGGAAAAATAATTATTTAAGACTAAAGAAAAAACCCTGATGCTTTTGATTTTTTTTAAAAAAAAAAAATGTTTTTGCATTTTCAGTCACTTAAAAAAGCTAAAACTGTTTTTGTACGATCTTAGGTTACTGAAATTTCTACACCTTCATCAAAATTAATATTTCTAGCAGTGCAATTTTTAATGGAAAATATTGCCGAGCCGCTTCACTTGATTCATTGTTGCTGAAAGATAGCTTTTAATCAACTTCGAAAAATTTCACATTCAAGAAGTTACTGAAGCACACACTGTCAAAAAAAAAAATTCATGTCCCAAACATAAGATATCATGGAAGCGTAAGGTGAATACCCACTACGACTTTGTAAACAAGGAATTTCACACACATCTAATATCAATACAGAATATTAAAATCGAGAAAAAAGGCGACCTTTACTAAAAAATAAAGTGCCTGAAAATAATTATATCGTTTCAATTTAATCTTTTATAAGTTTTTTTTAAAAGATTGCACCTGGAAGCTTACGAAATGTAGCCATTAGACAATTTACTATGTATTCAAGCCCATAAATATCAAGATGAACAGATATGGAATGGTTGAACTCAACAGATATATTGACGCTTTATCTGATTTATGAGTCTTAGCTCTCTAGTATTGGTTACTTTCTAGAAATTTGCCCGATTTCTTAAGCTTCAACTGTAGATTGCTAAATATTTGACATTCTTATGATTAAAAAATAATACTCCAAGCGTTTCAAAGTCAAAACGACAACTATTTTTTTACAACAACAAAAAAAAAAACATAGCATATTTAAAACATTGACAGATTCCTTAATATATAAAATTGATCGTCTGCTATTAAACAAGTAATAAAAAAAATATGAATAAAAATTTGTTTCGAAAAGGAAAACAATCGTCTGTTTTTACACCTTAATAAACTTTTAAATGTAATGAAAATAATAGTAGTTATAAAGATGTCTGAGGAACTCGTCCGCTAATCGTCTTTTAACAGTTTTATACTATGTAAGTAATTTTTTTCCCAACAGTTTTAGATTATGCAAGCTCTAGTGTTCACAACAGAGTAAAAGAAAATGCAAGGACACATTTTTTTTTCCACAGCAGTATTGTAACAACCAAGTAATACATTATATAGTTTTTAGTGAATAAAATTATTTTTCAAAAATAGAAATAGCATGTTATTTACCAGTAACTTTGCTAAATTTGATAAAGTCGAGGAATATAACACAATATTCAAAATTTTAGAATTAGAATAAATAATGAGAGTGCAGTTAAAAAATTTTGTCTTCCTACGAGTTATATTTTTAATAATGTATTTTTTTGTGCTTAAAGATTCAATTAAATGTTTAAAAACATGTATTAGAAGAGAAAAACAGGAGGGGGATATGTAGGTATTGCTAGTTTCTGTTTTATATTTTTCAATTTATCTTTTTTAACAATTCTATATTAATAAGTTGAATATCAATATAATTTTTTTTTCATGTATTTCAAAATTGCTTACAAATGAGGGAAATAAATGGTTTAAAACGTTAAATACATCTGTAATATTCGTCAATTTTTTTTAGATTTATTGGTACAAATAAATTACTGTATAACAGATCGTGTTTTGCTATGTTTTTCCTTTTAATACTAATTTCAACACTCTTTCAAATGGGAATAGTATGTTATAAACATATTTGATAACTATTTAATTTTTCTCGGTTATCATGTAAAGAAATTATAAAACAAGGATAAATTGAATACTGATTAAAATATACTTCTACCAATTTTAAATTCCTTATTTATGCAAACTTATGTTGAAACGTTACACTAAAATTGACAAGATATCGAAAAAATATTATATTACCTTATTTTAATTGTAGAACTTTTATAAATATATATACAAACTTTCATAGTTCCTATTGTATTACTTATCGTGTTATTTTAATTTTCTCTCACATAGTATGTATACACACACACACACACACATATATATATGCCCTGTAATTTCATTCTCTTTCAAAAAAGTTTTAATTACTTTTTCTTAGTCTTCTTTAATTTTTCATGATTGTCATACATTAAATATTCTAAGCCTTTTTTTGTGATCAGTGTAAAGCTTCGAAACTTCTGATTGTTTTGCATAATTTGTTAGACTATTTTATGCATGAAATAAGGATTTTCATAAATATCTGTTTTTTAAGAACCCTATGTTTAGATGTGATTGTTTCTCGTAGCGTCTGATGGAAAAGAAAAATTTAAAACTGTTAACAACCCTATTAGAAACCAATCCATACACATAAATGGGAAAACCAATCATAAGAAATTGAGAAAAAAATCACTTAAAAATATTGCAATTAACTGTAGTGGGAATTTGAAGACATTAAAATATATTGAAAAAAAATTATAATTTTAATTTATTATTTATTTAAAAACAAAGTTTTTTTTTCTTTCCTTTTTGAAAAGCGTATTTTAAGTGTGTCCATATATAGTGAACATAATTATTTTCTTATAATTTTAAAAAATTGTGCAGCTCTATTTTGTAAAAAAACTGTCCATGTCATAATTAATATTCACATTACTATTAAATTTACATGTAATGAATGTTTCGTCTTGCTAATGCAGATTGGGACAATAAAAAGAGGGGGGATAGATTTTTCGATATATGTGTACAAAGGAAGTTTGTGTGCCTACTCTCTGAATACTAGAAGGCGTGGTGAAATTATTGTAATTTATGAGCTCCATGACGTTTCAAAAACTGTTAAGAGGGAAAGGAACTCCCTGGTAAACTTCCCCATAATGTTCCCTTATGTCACGAAATCGACAGCTCCTTCTCAAAAGATTAATATTCTTCAAAATGCTATCTGCTTTACAGCTCGTGTCTTTTTTAAGATATAATATTAAGTAATTTATCAATCGTTCATTATATTTATTTTAATGTAATAAACTATAAGTTTTTTCAGTAATAGGTATTTCAACTTTCATCGAATGCAAAAGTAAATACAAAAACCATTAACCCGGGAGAACGCGCGTTGGGTCAAACAGGCCCGGGCGCATATAATATAATTGAATGCGAAACATTCCCCCTTTTGCGAAAATGGTTGAGTCTTTCAGTAGCTGCAATCAAGGTCACCCCCTTTCGATTCCGTTGAAGATAAAATTCCTCAAAGCTGTTTTTAGATTAAAAACTAGTTTTTCGGGCCTGTTGAGCCCGACGCGCGCACTCGCATTTACGTTTTTTTTTTATCGGATAACGCTTTGTTAGAATTTAAAAATACATCACTATTTAAATTATAAAGAAGAAATGAAACGGCTAGAAACATAAATAGCTGCAGTATTTACTGATGAAGAATCAATAAATGAAGACGGTGACGAAGAAAATATCGATGAAGAGCAATTTAGTGCTCATGAAATTTCATCGGAGGAAGAATTTGATTCAGATGATGCAATAGATACATCAAACTATGATGAATATTATACTGGAAAAGATGACATATCAAAATTTAATAAAAATAAACCAAGACCTTTTTCACATAATATGGTAATTAAATTGCCTGGAAATGTCGGTAATGCTAAGAATGTACCATCGTCGCCAATAGATGCTTTTCTATTACTATTCGATAATACAATAATGGAAAGTATTGTGAACTGCACAAATATCTAAATAGAAAAGATTGTGGATAACTTTCATATAGAACGTGATGCTAAAAGAACTAATTTAATGTAAATAAAAGCTTTCATTAGTCTTCTTTATCTGTGTGGAGTGCATAAATCATCTCATGAGAATGTAAGAGATATCTGGGCCACTGATGGCACAGGACTTGAAATATTTCATCGGACTATGAGCTATAAAATATTTTTATTCATGTTACGTTGTCTAAGATTCGATGATATTAGAGATCGTTTGAAAAGGAAAGAACTGGATAAACTTGCGCCTATAAGATCCGTGTTTGAATTATTTGTTAATAACTGTAAGGAGCTATATAGTCTTCGTGAATACGTCACAATCGATGAAAAATTAGAACCTTTTAGAGTTAGATGCTTTTTCAGACAATATATACCGAATAAACCGGCAAAATACGGCATTAAATTGTTTGCTCTTGTATATTTAAGGACTTTTTACACATGGAATTTAGAAACATGCAAAGGATTGCAACCTGAAGGTCCCTATCAATTAGAAAACGGCGCGGACAAAGGTGTTATGAGACTTGTTGCACCTTTGCCGTACTTTTTTTTTGAAGAAACCTCACTTTTGATAATTGGTACACGAGTGCTGGTCATGCTAAGGAACTTCTAAGTAAAAAAAATACTCCTTTTGGACAATAAGAAAAAACAAATGAGAAACACCAAAGGAATTTACTTGTTCAACAGGAAGGGAATTGCATTCAACTCTATTCGGATTTCAGACATATGACTTTAGTGTCATACACTCCGAAAAAGAATACATGTGTGCATTTATTATCAACTATGCTTAATGAGGATGCTATAGATGCTACATTTGCCGATGCCAAAAAACTGAAATAATTACTTTTTAAAACCTGACTAAAGGCGCAGTTGTTGTAGTAGATGAAATATCGGCTGCTTATTCTACGACTCGGATTAGTAACAGATGGCCAATGGTTGTATTTTTTAGTATTCTAAATACAGCTGCTATAAATCATTATGTTATTGTCAACGGATAAACTGGATGAAAAATACCGTAAAAGAAGGCAATTTCTGAAGAATCTTGCCTTAGAACTTCTAAAGGAACACACTAAAGAAAGAAGATTGCAATCAAATAATTCTAGGAATTTGCAAAGTGAATTAAACAACACACAGATAGAGCATATTATGGAACCTCCCATTAAAAAAACTGAAATCGTCTGTAAGGAAAATATGTCATATATGCCCCGCTATGAAGGACAGAAAACTGAAATCAGCTTGTTCAAAATGCACAAAAATGTTTGTGGTGAACATAGTTCCTTATTGTGTAATTTATGCTAATAACAGTTAAATATATTAAGTTGGTAGCTTCATATGAACGTATATTTTATGTATTAAGAGTTAAATACATTAAATTTAAAATTTAGTTACATTTTAAAATTATTTAAGTACCTTATCCAAAGTTGTATGTTTTTCTACGACTTAAGAAGATTTTTTCTATATGAAAGTATTTTTTTTAAAAAAATATACGATTCTTTATTCATTTCTTTAGAATTGCCATGAAAATATATTATATGTTCAATCATAAAACGCTAAGTTTTGCATAAAAGAGATTATGGGTCAATTTGACCCAACGCTTGCTCTTGCGTAACTGTTAGGGCGCGCGTTCTCCCGGGTTAAAGTAAATGAATCAAAATTTAAAATTACTTTTAAAAATATGATTAAAGTTATTTAATAACTTAAACTATTTTATTATTTTAAAATAATGAAAATTTTAATAAATAACATTAATCCTATGATATTTGGTAAAACTAAGATTTAATTAGAGGCAATTTAAACACGATTAATGTTATTACTATACACATAAGCTTTCCGCACCCAAAAAACAAAATCAAATGAAGACTTAAGGCGTTAAGTCAATTTTAGTGCTTCAAACATTAGCAGCAATTTAATTAAACTCACTTAAATTAATAGTAATTATTGTATTGATATCTTACTGCCACCAATGTTTGATATTTATTTCTCTAGTATTTTATAAAGAATGATTGTAATCTTGTTGTCAAAAAAAATTAGATTATTACTTAATTATATCAGTAAGGATCCGAGAAAGCATTTAAGGTTTGCTTACTATTGTGTTTCTGAGGTAACTACCTAGAAAAGCCACATCAGAAGTTTTGAACCTGTGACTGAGACATGAGCGAGGAGGAAATGGAATAGGAAAAAACAATTCAAGAAGCGACGGAGGTTCTGGCAGATTAAAGACGAAGTTGATTTTGTTTCGATTGGAATTTTTGCGTTTGGAATGTGTATTTGCCTTCCACAACTTAGGTAGAATATTGTTACCTGACTTATTTAATGTGTGGAATATTTCAATTCAGGTGAATTTTGTTATTCTAGATCATGGCCATCTCTGTATCCAGAATTTACCATCAATCGGATGAACACAATTTTACTGTATTTATAAGTAAGTAATCCTTAGGTACTTATCATATGATGAGTATGTGAAAATCAAAAGTTGTAAATGTACAAATTGAGTCCTTATCATATGATGAGTATGTGATTTTTATTATTTATATTTATTGAATTGTTTTTATATACATATTATTATACTGTTTATACATTAGTGTATCGTAACGAAAAAAAATAGTATGAAATATCATTGAAGTAAAAAGTTACTCAAAGTTTCTTCTATGCAAATTAAAACTTATATATATAAATTACGAATATTATTCTAATTTTCCCCCACAATCACAGTGATTTCTTATTCTTTATGTTTTATGTAACATTAGAATGCTTTTTTAAAAACAAAATAGACTAGCGATAGGATATGATTCTATTCAGACGAATAATATTATAATTAATTACAAATGATGATTGATAACAAAGTAAACATTTATGACAAAATGATATAGGCTTCAATATTTTTGATACCTTTCTGTTATTTGGTTTCATGATTATACACGTTGCGAAGACGTAATCCGGATAAACTCGTGTATGCATTTTAAATAAACTTTTAATTTAAAGTTTTCCTTAAAAGAAGGTTTATTTTATTAGTATATGTAATCAACATAAAGTGGGGAATCACAGATGGCGACCTATGGTTACAAACAGTATAAGTCATGTACCAGCAGTAATGTACGAAGTGGTACATGACGGATGTTAGTGTAAGGTGTTAAATAAAATTCACCTTGAAAACTGTACTTGGTTTCATAATTATAACAAAGGCACTAGTGAATTTGTATCTATCTTTTTTTCTCCATAAGATACTAAGATTCAATTCACCTTAACATGCAGCATTTTTTTATTTTTTACTTCGCCTCAGTTGCTTACTTTTATAGATAAGTTTGAATTATGTAATACTTACCAATTTTCCCTTTCTTTGAAGGTTAGCAAGTTTGGTAAAGAAAGGAGAAGCGTCCTTTCTTTCAATTATTGGACTAATCTCTTTGTTATTCTATCTCCATGTTTTCTTTTATTATTTTCTGAGTTTTGTCTTGATAAGTTATATATACATTGTTTCATAAATTCCTGACTATTTTACGCAGTTGAGTGAAATAAAGACATTGTATCAATAACATTGCTGTGGTAAAAAGAAATACTATAATAATGAATCTTTGGCGGACATCAGGATACAATTTATGGCTCACTTTGATCGTTATCGGCTACGATGCATTTCACACAATTTAGTCTCTTTTTGTTGTTTAGAGCATTTTAACAAACCGGTATAATAATTCTGCTCTCAATTTTCCAGTAAAATTCTCATTGTGACCTGATAGTCAAAGTGACAGTTATGTGGCCGAGCATGCTAAAGTCACATAATCGTGTAATGATATCAAAAAAACAACTAGGATGCTTAGTGCAACCGAAGCTCAAAAGCTTAACACGATGAAGAAAATAATAAAAAGTCCTCGTCTTCTCGGAATCAAAGGCCTTTGATGTAAGTTTCATGTTAGGACTAGAACGACATTAATTCAGATAACGAGATTCCAAAGGCATCAATTTGATCGGTTTCAAGATAAGGCTATGTTCTAATCATAAAAATACATATACGCTATGGCACATTTTAATATAGTTATGGAGTATTTTCTTTTCTTACATTTATTCAGGAACTTGAAAATATTCTGAACAACATTTAGGTCAGACCGGAAAATGAAACTAGCTGAAGCGTATAATTATTTAACATTTTATTATTCCTATTTTTGTGGATATCTGTATGAAAGTTTAGAATATATGGCTTAACATATACCACACAGAAATGCTTAACCATGCAATATTAAGAATTAATTGTCATGATATTTTATTCAAGCGTCAAAATCAAAATAATAAATTCGATATTAAAGAAGATCATTAAAATAATCATAGCAATGATTTTCTTCAAAAAATGTAAATCTAGACTTCAAAGCTTAGAACTTAAGTTAGTCAAAGTGAAAAAGCTTTTTAATTAATAATACACTTAATTTTGTGTGTGGAAATTTATGTAAGTTTATTTAAAAATATGTATCTTATAGAAAAATAACTTTGTTAATTTTATACATTAAACTGTTTTCCTAATAAAAATATATGTAATTAAAAATTATAAAATCTAATCCTAAGAATATAGAAGGACTTGTTCATTTTATTACGGTATTTTGTTTATTACGTAATAAGCTATCATAAATTCTTTAAAACAACAACTTAAAATGATTATACAAGAGTGAAAATAATACATCTTCTCAAGTCTTATTTCTATTTCATGGTGTGAATCTTAAATGACTCGACATATATATATTTTTTAAAATTACTTAAATGAAATATTGCCATGAATATATTTAAAATATTTCAAAAAAATTAAAACTTTATGCTGTACTCTATGCTGAAGAGTTTTTTTTTATTATTAAGCGTGAAATATACAGTATAAATTCAAAAATATAAGAATTTCTAAAACTGTAAGACTTCATAATTTATGAAACATTTTCAATTGTACTTTGATTGTCATATTAAAATTCAGCTTACTAGTTGTTCCAATATATCTATAAACTTTGCAGTTTCATAAGTCTAAGTACATATTTAAGTTAAGAGTTATTTTCAAATATAAGTTTTCTTAATTTTTTTTTGTATGATATCCTTTAAAGTGAAATATTTCTCTCAAATATTTCTCTTTAATACCGTTTACAAAGAAGAATTTTATTTTATTGAGAGACATAAAAGAAAAGTTTTCAATATGTTTACAACCTGGAGGTTATAAGGCCTATATTTTAAAACTTCAGAGCAATATATTGAAAGACGTGTCTATTGTATTTTACCCCATGGTAAAACTTTATCTTGTACTAGTTTAAATTTAAATATTTAGAATTATTTCTCAACATCTCTTGAAATGTTATCTTAAAACCTTTTTTTCAATAACATTTTTACTCGTAATTTGAAATATTAAACTTATAGTTCATTCTTTAAGGCAGTAAGAATATGGGTTATTTAATTCAAAAAAAAATGTGCTCCCTTGTTCTAACCATCATCCACCTTTTTGAAAGAGTATGTATGAACTATTTATAATAAAGGGAATAAAAGGTGTTTTTAAACAACAAAACGTATTTAGTAATCTTATTTTAAATATCTCTTACGTACCTTTCTAACATACTGTTTTCTAGCCGTTGTTGAGAAGCGACACAGGCAATTTCAAAAATGTTTAATTTATTCAAATCAAATATAGTTAAATTTACATTAACGAAATTTTCATTACAACTTACGCGTATATTTAAAAGTTCAAATTGTATTTTTCGAGAAATATTCTTGAGTGCGATTGAGAAAGTAATTAGGAACATAAAAAAAAGTTCAGTTTATTATAGTACAAAGCTTTAGACAAAATAAATGGATGAAAATTCTAGCATGCCTACATATTTGTGCAAAGTTATGAGGCATCTTAAGTTAGAGACTCGATAATGTCAATTTATATTTAGTCCAATCTTTTGGAATAATATTGATAATAAGATGTTTATGTAAAATGTATAATTCAGAAAAAAAGCATAACATTTTTTTTTAAATCTTAATAATTTTTATAAAGAACTTTTACATTACAATTAAAAATAATAATACATTATATTTTCAAGTAATGAAAACTAAATTCACGATTCAAGCACACTAATTATAGATTTAAGTAATGTCTATAATTGATAATACTGTTTTAATACATTTTACATAAATCAATTAAAAAATATTTGTAAGCAGTTGCAATGCTTCAGTTTCACTGAAAAGAAAACCAATGGTCTGAACTATTTTTGTTTTCTAGGAAGTAGCAATAATAATTAGTTTTTACTTATCGCTTCAAAATATAATTGAAGCCCCTAAAAATTGAAGCCCCTACCCTCTTGTATTACAGATATGTCTGTCTTAAATACAGTAGGAGCATATTCCATCATTAGATAGAGGACATACTGTTCAGCTTAAATAAGCTGGTAAAAGAGATAGAAAGAAATTGAAGGATAATTCTCTTATTTTGGGTAACAGGAATGCCGCATTTCATTGAAATTTGTAGGGACAGCTCAACAATGGCATTACACAGCGTAAAGACGTATAGGGTTTAAATAGATTTATATTAAAGTGTGAAAATAATAAGATGTGACGAAACGCTCTCGTAACAGTTAATTTAATATTTTTATCAATCTAACATTGAGGTGGGACATTAATTTTCTAAAAGAAACATTAATAATGGATTCGGAGAACAATTATTGAAACCACTATAACCTTCGAAAATCTTAACAATCCTTTAATGAAAATCGGTAAGAGTAATTGACATGAAATCACAAATATTAAGTGTATCTATATTCAAAATTTAATTTCTGAAATGAACCAAATAAATAATAGAATTGCTCTTGAATACTCTTTGAACATTGATGAAATATAACCTGACTATCACCTGTTAAACGACTCGAAATCTAGAAGTAACTGTCCGGAATGATATTTATTTTGATATTCGGTCAATTTAGGTGTCATCTATGATACATTTTCAGGAACATGGTGCGTCTTCGACGCACTAAATTTAGTTGCGTTGTATTTTGTTTTACAGACCTCCAGGTG
The DNA here is from genome assembly GCA_019974015.1 of Nephila pilipes. Classification (NCBI taxonomy): domain Eukaryota; kingdom Metazoa; phylum Arthropoda; class Arachnida; order Araneae; family Nephilidae; genus Nephila; species Nephila pilipes. The sequence continues at coordinate 91,595 of BMAW01018190.1, read as the reverse complement.
ATTGTCAAATACTTCCACGAGAATCTGGGTCAATCCTTTAAAGTATCCTTGATTTTTTGTTACCATGTGACTACGATCTTCCAAATAATTTGACAATGCAATTTGAAAACAGTATGAAAAGGACAAAGTAATTATCATATGTATTTGTCAAGTTTGTAATTTAATTCCAATATGTTTAAAGTTTGCATATATGTCAGATTCAGTAACATGCTGTATTATTTAATTTGAAATAGGTAAACGAATTAAACAGTTATTTCCCCTCTAGATTGAATTATTATTTATACATATTTGTTATATGTATTTCTTTCTTGTTATTTCGATAAATCTATCTCAGTGGTATATCTTTTTTTAGAGTGTAGATGTTTGTAAGATACTTTAGGTTATTTTTCAATTCTACGAAAACCGTATTCATAAATTTATACACCTCCCAGTTATATACATGCATTGTATAGTTGTTACTAAGATGGTGTACTGATCATTAAGTTTATGTAAATGAATGCATAAATTTAATTGAAAAGGTTGGAAATTGAACGGAAGTAAGAATACGATTAATATTAATGTTACCCTAAATCTGATGAAAACGATATATAATCTTCCTCATAGAGAGGATACAATTAATTTCGGTCAACGCATAGATGAAATGATAATATTATGTTTAAATGGTTTTCTCATATCAATTCTTCAATTTAAAATAAATTATTCAATTTATAATTTTTATTGATTACTTAATTTTTTATAAATTTTTATAATCAATAAAAATAATTTTTATTGATTACTTTTATTGAAAATGGTGTTGCGTAACAACACAACACTTCAGATCATATTTAGGAAGACATTTACCTAAATCTACATGGAATCTATTTGAATTATAACAAGAAAAACTGATAATCAATCGTTATTTTAAAGGATTACAATTTTTCCGTTTATCAAAGTATGAAATTTTTCTTTAGTTTGAAACTATATGTATATACATTAGATTTTTATGTAACTTTACTTCTTACAATAACTTAGTATATTAACTCACTATTCTTTCATGTGAACATGTTATTCAGTATTTAGCATTTTTATCCTGCAAAAACTAATTGAAAAGATAAAGATCTTATACTTGAAAAAAAAGTTTCTGAACTCGTTAACTTAATTTAAGTTCTTTAATTGTTTTAAATAAATCTAAAAACTAATTATAAATTCTGGAGATAACGGACATTGAATAATCACAATTTAATATTTCTATATAAAAAAACATTTGATTCTATATTTCTTCAGATATGAATTTTTACATTGCTTTATTCAACAAAATGGATTTTTTTTGTCTTGTACTTATCACAATATGTCCCACGAGGACGACGTTTGAAAATTACGAATACATAACCAGCCTTTCCATATACAAATATATAGAAATCATTATGTTTAACAATTGAGCATACTACACTTTTATACAAACTTCAAATGCTCTCCTGGATTAATGAAACTATTCTAGAATCCGATTTACCATCTGAACCGTTATTTTCAACCATCAACCTTTCCGAATGAAAACATGTCATTTATAGACTCGTACATAGCTTCATCCATGCTTCAATAAATGAGTTAATTTTAAACTTCTGCTACAATGAATACAGCATGCAGCTATAAATCCTTAATACAGTATGTTCACAATTTCCTAACTACAAACTGTACACTATTCAGGGATTTTGTTACAATATTGCAAACATTACATTAAAGCAATAAACATAATTTCGATAAAATTCAAATAAGAACTATATTTCAAAGGAATTCTGTTTCAATTCCACTCTCCCCCTATTTAAGATTATTTTTTCTGTATTAGAGGAATATTTTATTTGTAATATGTTTCGAATGATAACTTTTAAAATCAAATATTTGTTCCAGAACGAGGAATTTATTTTAGCTTCAGTTATGGTATTAAATTATTTTCTGCCTAAAAAGAAGCATAACGCCCTTATGCCTTTTTTCAGAGAAAATAGCGGGGTATTATTAAATCTCACAGTTTGGGGGGGGGGATATACTTAAAATAAATGTAATTGTGTCATTCATAACAGTTAATAAAAATATTAGATATTTCTTTTTTTGTTAACCAATTCGAAGATGATACATAGTATGTTTTATTCTTTTATGTTAGTACAAAGCTTAACTTAAAACTTTTGATTATGATTAGTTTTATATGAAATGTTTTGAGGGAAAAAATAACACCAAAATCTTTTTCATCTGTTAATGAAAGGTAACTATCACGTGAAAATACAAATATTAATGTTAATGGTGAAGAAAGACTGAAATTTTCTGGAAAAAATATAGATAAGCCAAGCACGCATTCCACCTAGGATAATCATTTTTAGTAACAAGTCCATAATAAAACAAGCTTATTATTTTTCTCAATTTAAAAATTTTATTCCTGTGAAATAAATTTTTGTTTAGCTGAAAATGTAAATTGCACACGCATTTACATTACAAAACATATACATATTAATTAAAAGAATGTTTTATACCAAAAGAAAGCCGCATATTTTAAGGAGACTATCTGCATTACAAATGAATAAATAAAATTTTCATTGCTGAAGAAAAAGTGTTCAGAAAAGAAAGGCGTTATTACAATAATAACAATAATATATAATATCCTTTCATTTAAATTAAACCAAAGAAATGGGTATTTTTTCATGAATAATTATGCCGAAAGGTGTGTGACATAGTACAATTATTGAACGTTTTAAGCTGCCTGTTTCCATCTGCCTCAAAGAACTCCTTAAAACAGATGATTTATCGAACAGAATATATTGCAGAAAATTAATTGCTATACAGCTGGATGCACAATCCCCAAATCAGCCCCACTTAAGTTTAAAATACGCGAATTCTATCCATTGCAAATGTATTGAATTTTCTGCCACAGAAAAGTTTGTGAAATTTCGAATAATATATATATGTACTAATAAATTACCATAATATTTTAAACCATGAAAATAAAATGGAAATTTATTGTAATAAGATACTTCATTATTTTATTTTATACATTGGAAAAAAAATAGGAACATAAAATGAATTCTGAATATTAATCATATAAATATCATGAAACTTTTTTCTAACAAATCATAAATAATAACTAAACGTAAATCATTTTTATAACGAAAACTACTATAAAATAAAAAATAATAAATAAGCGGTCAATTTCAAAACAGGTATTACAAATTCTGCATTTCAGATGCACAACTCATCAACACTTTGGTCTCCACATCGGGATCGAATTTTAACGAAAAATAATCCAATTCTGGGAAATCTTTTTCAGATTTCAAACTTGCTGACTTACACACACACAAATATATATATCAAAAATTATCGATTTTTTTTTTCGGCACGCATGAAACAATACTTACTTCCAGTTTCACACAAAACATTAAGGAAAATATTTTTATCACGTGGCACTTTTTTTTGATAGGCAAAACCCATAAAAATTACCAAGTTTAATTTTATTTTAATATATATGTATACAAAGATAGATAGATGTGTATGTGTATGTGCAATTACTTAAACCGATTCTGTTTTCTTTGTAGATAATACAGTAAACCCATAATGGGGAATAATTTAAGTACAAACATTAAAATGATTGAAAATTGGTGTTAATAGAGCATTCGGAATCTCAAAATGCTGAAACCGTTAGAACGATTTGGATTGAAAAATGTATTACTCAACAATCAAAGAGAGAAACTATTTACCGCATTCGTGGCAAATTAAATACCACCGGCTCAATGCTTAGTACTGCAATGACTGGTCAATCCAAAACAACCTGTACAGAGATAATAAGCAATTTGTTGACTCACGAAGTCTATTTAAATTGGGCTCTTGAGCCAGTAAAACAAATCAAACTAAACGATTTTAAATCTATTAATTTTGGAGTTTAAATAGAAACTGAGGTTTTCAATTCATATATTTATTTAAAAATCAAAGACCATTTGATCAAACACTATTCCAAAAACTGTGAATGGAGTAAATTTATAAATAAATAAATTCCTACAGTTATAATGTATTCATTAACTATCACTACTACTTAAAATGAACCATTAAAATCTCTGATTCTCTCATCATTAAGACCCTTCTTAAAAGTGTACCATACATTTCATATTAAGCATAGTCAAATTACAATATGAACAAAATTTTTGCTAATTTTAAAATTTTCCATATGTTGCTGTACAATATATGATTATTTTGGAATCATCTAAATCAGCTCAGTTTAGTTAAGTTAATTTGAGATTTTGAATGGAAGTTTAAGTGATATAACTTTGAACTGAAGTACATTAAAATTAATGGTTAACTACAAATCCTAATTCAAAATGATTTAATGCCCAGATGCAATTGCTTTGAGGTCATCGAGCTGAAAGTTCAGTTGGAAACTCAAATTTTGATTCCACATAGGCCATTTGTGATTAAGAATTATATGCTATGAAGGTGAATTTCCCCCCCTTCCTGTAAAAATAGTATGTTACTTATATAATAATCAAGAGTTGTTTTCGTAGAGTTTTAATGCGATTCATAATTAGATGGTTTATTAAAATATCTATTCTACAGTAAAGTGATTATAACTGAAACAAAACTAATATCACCTGACACGAAGGAATATTATTGAATCTACAAATTTTTAGTGATATTTATCAATTAGATAAATTTTAAATAAGATACATGTACAATTATATTTTATGAGAAAATGATATTTTTTAAACTATCACAATAGTAAATTAAGCATTTTAATATTATATTTCAGAAGTTATTGTATTTATTCGGTTAAATTCTAACGTCCCGGCACTTAGCCAAATTCTAGAAAAATAGAAAGGACTATAAGTATGTAGTTTCATTCAACAACTGCTTGTTTGAAATATGAATAAAAATAAGTATCATCTCAAACAACCAAATATATGTCAAATACTGTTTTACAGTACAAGATAAAACTATATAATTTTATTATAACATCTAATTTAATAATCAGATTCAATATATTTTAATACCAATCCTGCGTTTGTTAATATTTGAATGTCTGCTATACGTAGCCGGAACTCAGAAGAAATATATTTTCCTTTGTTGTTCCCTTATTATCTCCATCTCAATAGCGTTTGAGAAAAATATTGCATAGGAAAAGAGGATAAAGTATTTCACATTACTTCTTGTATACTTATATAAAATATCTTCCGAAGATGACAATTTCTTTTTTTGGATTATGTAAAATCGTTTGAGAAAAAATAAATTACATAATAAAAATTAATAACGACTGATATGACTGCATAATACAAACATAATCTCTAGTACCCATCTTCGTAGTTCCTTACTTCAAAAAAGAGTTTTAAATAATGTATTATGTGGTATGTTATTTCTCCTTCATAATGAATTAATAAAATAAAATTAAAATAATAGTAAATATATGTGGACACTTTTTTCTTCTTCGGTAGTAATTGTTAAATAATTTATCAAAGAATTGTAGATAATACACGCAACTCTTGATAAATAGGAAGACCACAATTTATTATTTAGTTCTACGAAAATATTTATTTCCTTAAAAAAAAAGCATTTGAAATTTCGGGTATGAACTTTAAAAAAGAGTCATTTTGCCTAACATTTTTTAACAGCTTCTTTTTTTATTCATATTATAACGTAATTTATGTCAAATTTTAAAATGATAAATATTAGGGAAAATTTAATCCATAATTTTTTTCATAACTTTTCTGATAATATCTCAATAAAAATAATACAATAAACGAGCAAAAATAAATTAGATAATTGTACGTCGAAGCAAACGTTTTATAAAATTGTTCTTTAACCCACCCATTTTTATAATTCAAAATATAATATAACATTTGGATAAAGTGTTCCACTTAAACATTTTTCTAAGGATTTCATTCTTATTACTTATTTGAAAATTATACATAGTTTCTTCTGTCGGTTAAGTTAATTTTCACATCAAATTGTTTCAAATTTTGTTGTTAAAAATAGAATTTATGAATTCTAATAAATAATATCGTAGGTGTATTATTTATAAGGATTTGATGAATACAAAATTCAAAAAATGTGTTTTAAAATTGTAAATGAACGTACCACGTTATAGAGAAAATACTCAAACTTGTTTCTTATCGAAATGTGTTTTATTAGGATTCAGGTACAATTTTCTCAAAAACATCATGATCTGTAGTGTTGATATTCATCGTAGTATGATTTTTTTTTTATTTCTTATACAGAGAACATATTTTTTTCTATTAAGTTTTCGTGAATTTTTAGTACTGCCTATTATTTGAATTAATATATGAGAAATTTCAATTCTATCGTACACTTTTTAAATTTAAAATCTAATAAAATTTAATTTTTGATATTATAATTATACTTAGCGAAAAGAATGTTATATTCAAAAGCGCTAAGCAAATTTATAAAGTTATATATACAATGAAATTGACTCCAATTATATCTAAATCATAGGTTGTGGGGGAGGGGGCCAAATGTGGCCCATGCGCAAAACGTGTCACGTCGGATAGTTATAAGTGACTCTTCAATCATTTTTGAAAGAGCCATCTAAGTGACGAGTTTTGAAGCAGAGTTTTATGAAATAATTTGTTCAGAGGTTTCACCGAACGAAACTATCTGGCAACTGGAAACTATATTATCATGAATATTCAGTACAGGAAATCATTCCTGACTACTTCGGTAGGTGCTTAATTAAACTTTAGTAATTTAGGTAATTTAACTGCGTGATTAAAGTATTCGTTTCCTTCCACTGAGCTAAGAAGATTTCCTATCCTTATTTATATTTACCTACCCCTAACAACAAACGTAAGATAGTATAAACTGATTCCGAGCTATGCGGTGCATTAGAAATCATCTGTTTAAACTTTGGCTCATGGTTTCCAAGAGGTTGACAACCCTTCCCCAATCTATATGATAAATAATGACTCGTAAACGTAAATACAGCTATTTATCATACTACGCAGCGAATGTTAATTTTTTTTCCTGGTACAAGTTTTATCCTAGAAGTTCCTTTTTAATTCAATAGCACTAAATACAAAAATTGCCATGAGTTGTGTTAACAACTATTATTGTGTGAAAGTGAACAGTCACGAATTAGAAATATCAGCTTTTTTCCAAAAAAAGAGACAATAAACAAATGAAATAGAACATATTTTAGAACGATATTTATCATATAAAATACATTGAAATATAATTGAAACACCTTCAACATTAATGTCAATAAAAAGGTATTTATTTCATTTATTTAATACTCCTTTTTAAGGAAAAAAAAACTTTCCTATGTGCTGGCTCAAAACTGGTTTTAATAGTCAGTGAAATTTGAACAGCATTCAAAACCTTATGACAAGATTTAGGGACACTAACGTTATATTATAGGTATAAAATTACGTATTTGCTTGTATGTAATTTACAATGAAGCACTTTTAGAATTTAACAAAGTTTTGTATTAATAATGATAGAATAACAATGAAACTGCTAGCAAAATTACTTAGCTCCGATTAATAACAATACAACAAAGAAAGCTTGAAGACATTTATACATACATCACATTTACTTTTCCCTCTTTTCCAGTATTTTAACCTCTCTTAAAAGAAACCAACAAACGTCACCCATTATATTGGGATCCTATTTCCTTCGGCATCTTTATTTTATTTCGTGGATGTCTTGGTGGAAACTTTCTCTTTGTTCACGATTTACAACTTCTAGGGTTTCGGAGAAAAAATCGAAATGAAAAGTAGAAAAATGTATTTTAAGTAATATCAGATATCTCAGGACTTCATAACTGTATATCAGACATATCAAGACTTCGTAAAATAAACTAGGAATATCTTAAACAAGGGCTTTCCATTCAAACATCTCTAGAGTATTTAAGTTTCCTTTGAAATTATCTTCTTTCAAACGTTCCCTAATCAATAGGCTAAAGAATTTATCTAGTTTAATCTTACCGTTCTCAACACTTAGGTATTGGCTCTTGATATATTCAAGGTTGCTTCGAACTTTGCACATATACTTCAGAAAATGTTTGAAAGTAACCAACTTTATTTCTAAAGGCGGAAGAAATTCCTGCATTAGGCATAAAGGCGTATTTAACATAATGTTGCCCGGCTCACAAATTTCCTCAAGGAACAGTATAATGTTTCTAAGCAGTTGTACTATCCCATACACACTAGGAACAACGCTTTTTTGTTAATCGAATGTGAAATCCAAGTATCAAGCGTATGATTTCTAAATCACCACACAATTACCAGTTGTACTTTGAGTAATATATTTAAATAAATATTATATACTTAATTTCTCACGTTTCTGTCATTTCTAATGAATGTGCCTCTAGTAATGATGGATGTGAATTACAAATGTATATCACTATTTCTTTAAGGCTTGTCCTAAAATAATCTATGAATAACATTTTTTGAAGAATATGTTAAAAACCAAGTTCATTCAATAAATAATCAACATCTATGTACAGACACTTAGAATTTTACGTTGAAAATGCCTTGAATATTGTTCATGTCTCTTACGGCATAATGAAATTTCACTGATTAAATCATGTAAATTTTATTGTTGCAATCTAATTCCTAAAATTTATTACGGATAAGATTCATGTAATTGATTAAGACGTTTAGTTATCTTTGCTAAAATAAGTACGTTTGTGGCTTATGGTTAGATATAAAGAAGGGTTAAATTCTTTAAATGAAGTTGATAATTTTGGACTCCTTCGTGTTTCTTCTATAAATAATTATTGTTTAGTTCAAAAGGGTGGAAAAGGCTCAAGTATTTCCAGTGATTTTAGAAAGACAATAATAGCAATACGCTACATGAGTTTTTATCTCATGCGTGATCAAAGAAACTGAAAATGACGTTCAACCATCTTAGCCACATTTAATCATTTGAAGCAAACCACAATTAACGTAATGCGAGATGATTGAGAGGCCTATACTTTATCTTTATTGCTTACATAACAACAAAATTAAAAATAAATAACTTGCTTATCCTTGGTTGCTAGTTTCTAATGATATATTTTCATAGTAAAATATCCAACGGTACTGTAAACACTATCCGGTGCATTAACACATGAATTGCGGGGTCTATCCATGAAGGCGAAAACAAAATGTCCTCGCAGCGGAACCAATATAAAAAATATATACTTCACAAATTCAATTCAAATAATTTAATATAATACTATTATCATTCAGGCAAAATTCTCAAAAACTCTAATACGAAAGCGATATGAGCAACTTCTGTTCAGTGCTCTCAAACCATTTGAAAGAATGACTCACCATTAAAATAAAACTTACTATAAGCAATGATATTAAACTAAAATACAACGTGATGTACTCAAAACCGAAGCTTAAATAAAATCAAACTTTTACAAACATTTTTATTCCCAGAAAAATCAAACTTTTACAAGTTTATCTTTCAAATTAACATTTTTAAAGATATGTTTTTTAAATTTAGAATAAAAAGGAGGTTGATGTCGTATTTTTAATATCAAATTTGTTATCAGCAGGAAAAAATCGTACAGCGTATGGTCATTTTCGTCTCCAAACATTATTGCATCATGTTATTAATTGTTCATACAAAATTTGTAATGCTTATAAATGTGATTGCGCCTGTTTAAAGAAGTGCGTAGATAAATATACTTCTCAAAGTAAATATATATAATTTCAATAACCTTTAACTCTAAAAAAGAAAGACATTTTTAACAGACCATAAAATAAGTGAAATTTTTCTTATCGCATACGTCTGAGCTACCTTTTACTTTTTTTACAGTCAATCTCTTACGCCCAAAAATATTTATTTCACATTTCAAAATATTCTTCTTAACAGTTTTATTATACTAATATTTGTTAAAGAGAGGGAATCACAAATATATTTAAACTATAATATGATATTAAATTACCTTTTATTTTATTTATAATAATTTCATCAAATAACTCATTGAACTTACAAAAATTTAATTATTCCTTCGTTCAGTAATATATCATTTAATACAATTGATTCGATGATTAATTTTAGCTTTATAGGATATTTTTATGAAATATTTTATTACAAAAATAGATGGTTTGCTATATTTATATACTTCAGTTGAAAAGCATATTCAATTTTATTTCCCCCTTGAGTTTAATTTTGATGTTGAAAGATTTCACTCTTTAAAAAGACTTATTTTTTCCGCTGACAGTATGTTTTATCGAAATCATGTTTATTATGCTAAACATACATTATAACTCCTAAGACTTCATTCTCTACTTCAAAAGGATTTTGATAATAGACGTGAAACTTTGAATCTTTGTTGTATTTATTTTAATCGAACTAAACACAGAATTACATTAAATCTAAAGAAGATAGCTCGAAGCAAGAATGTACATTAATTTTCCATTTATTTTGTTTTTCTTTTGCAAAATACTTCTTTTGCAACTTAAAATACATTTTATTTACTGAATTTTTTTTAAGAAAAATTACTTTCAATAACTTAATTTTTTTCTTAAGATTTGCAATTCCGCTTTGAAGAACTAAAAACATACCTGTACAAGCAAGCTGATGCGGAATATATGTATTATTCATAAAATGAAAGGAAATAATAAAACTTCTCGTCTTTTTAGTTCATTTTTATTTTTATATCTTTTTTCCTTCCCTCCTTCAACTTCAATTAAATTAAAAGTTGCCGGTAAAGGAATTTTTTATTCATTATTTTTGCTTGTAAAGGAATGAATAGTTACTTCAGGAAAAGCAATAAGAGCAACGGGAAAAAATTGCTAACACCAGTTTATTCAAATGAAGCTCAAGGAATATATGAAGGTTCCTGTTTGGTCATGATGAGCGGTAGTTTGTAGACAGGAATTCTCAAAGAAATAAATTTTCTCTAATCGAATTAATGAAGAAAGTGAAAGGAAGTTTCAGTTCTGCTTTACAGAATTTTTCTTATTTCGAAATAGTTAAACATTCCCATGCTCATTAATTCGTCATATAAAAGAGCATGTTTGAATGAAAGAAGAAAATATTTAAATAAATTTTTATCTAATTATAGTCTAGAATATTATGAACATATATTATTAGCCATATGAACATTTTCTCATACACATTGTAGAATATATGCAATGTTAAACATTAAGAATAACATCTCTTCTAATTGTTAAATACACAATAATATTCTGTTTGAAGAAATCTACTTATTAAATACATTTTTGAAACATTCATTTAATATTCTTAACAAATGCAACTAGCAGTAAATTTGAAACATTATTAGCAAGACTAAACACCTTTTTCTTTTCCCCTTTGAACAGTGTTGCCGTCAGATATTTGCTTAACTTGTACAAACCTCCAGTTGCAGAAGAAATTGTTTTTAAACACCTTAACAGCTTTTGATTGATTAGAGATATATTTAAGTTTAATAAATTGTTTACTCAAAATAAACTTGAACAAAACTTATTTCAAATAAATAACCCTAATTTAAAGAACTTTAACTTTCATTTATTATGTTATTCAAGGATTACTATCTCAGAGAAGTTCGATTCTCTATATATTACAAATTACTAACATGAAGTTTATCATATGTTTACATAAATTTTAAGATCTATTATTTTTAGGTATATTACTTACTTTTTAAATGTATTTGCTATTGTTTCGATTGATTGCATAAAAAATTTAAACAAGCTCAAAAACGAACATAAAATTTTAATTTTCTGTGCTTGGCAATTAAGTTTATTTATTTCCTTTAGTACGATTTATTAGAGAAATTTTCACCTCAAATGAATTAAATTTAAAAATCAAATTAATGTAGTTAGATACGTTTCAAATAAGTTTCAAAGCCACAAAAAAAAAAAAGAATAATTATTTTTATGGAAAATATTGAGAATTAATTACTGTTGTAAAAGGCTTCAACAAGAACACAACAAAACATTTTTTGAAGTTAAATCACAAAAAAGCGAACAAAATTAAAAATATATCTTATTTTTTGACTAAAACTGTATAAAAAGTAATTTTTTATGATTATATATTATGAAAAGATAATGAAGAAAATTACAGTAAGTGAAAAGTAAGACTAATACAATTTTTCTTTGTGTGATAGTGTATTATCAGAGAAAAATATTAGAGGATAATTATGACATTTACTTTACTTACTTTTATTATATATATATATATATTAATAAAATTTTTAATAAAAAATTGACTCTCATTTGTTTTATATGGCCGTTCAAGATTTAGATTTAAGGACAAGAAAGAGAACTAAAACATAACACTGAAAACATTTTACTCAAGCCCATGCAACCATGTTTTACCTTAACGTAATAACTGCCATACACCTGAAGGAAAGTTCTATAGGCGTCAGAGAAAGATATTTCTGTATTGAAGAAAACTGCTACCTCCTTCTGAATGATTTGGTCAAGCTTGTTCTGTATGATACAGTCAACGTCAGTTTTGTTGTCTTTACGTCCTCAGTAGTTGTTGATGATCAGAACGTTCTGTCATTACCAGAAATAGACACATCATTTTCGCACTTCACGATCACCCTGAGTCCAGGACACTGGGGCGATGGAAAAAAAAACTGTTGTAGAATGTGCAGTGACAGATGTCAAGATTTTTTATCAGGCTTCTGATTCCTTCAATAATTATGTACAGAAAATGGTCTTATAAAAGAAGTGAGCATGGGCTTAATTCCGATGGTTGTGAGTTGAGTGGTATGCAGCAGAACTCTGATATGTTTAAGTAAAATTTTTTCTTAATAATTATGTTACTTTGTATCTTTACAGCCTCAAGGATCATTTACTTTCCTGGATGAGTCAACTTGTAGAGAAAATCAGATGAATGTTATTTAGTTGATCATCGATTATTCAATTGTGTATAGATTTTGCTAATTGTAATATATAATCTTCTATATATATTATTATATACTTGTCTTTTTTCACTTTTCTTTCATTTTACTCTTTCTTAACGTTGTAGAGAGTTTAGTTACTTTATTAACGTCTGAAGCAACGGTTCGAGGACCCTAAAACAGGTGAAGTGGACGAGACGCACTGAGCCAGCCCTCTCCTAACATCCACACACACCAAGAGACTTTGAGCCCCCGGAATAGTGTTAACGTCCATCAGCCCCGAGCTAATCGGCGGGGTCTTTGGCCGATCGAGGATCCCGAACTGAATGCAAACCGCGGCTACGCTAGTCCACACATGGACCACTAAGCTACCGCGCCCAACGATAGGAGATCAACTCAAATATAATTTATAAATGTAAAGAAAATTTACATGAAAAGTTATAACAATCTGCACTTTTTTCAACCATATGTAAATTTTCTTTATTTACACTAATATTTCAGTACACTTTCTAAATTATTTTACTACATTATGACGTACTTCACTTTTGTTTACACGTGCTATACTCTTCCTATTCTATATTTCTTTAACTTATCTGATGAATGGTTTTCTTCGTTGTATTGAACTGCTTTTTTAATACTGAAATCAGTTTTTTGACCGTTAGATATTACATTTGTAACACTTTTTAAATAAAATGTATCTGAGCTAAGCACGCATATTATAGTATAAAATTTAATTTATAATTTTTTAGTTAACTAGTAATATACACATTTTTTTACAAATCGGGAATTCTAGTAAAATGAATTTTTTTTTGTAAATATGAAACTAAATAAATTCAAATGATAATATTTTTTTAGTTATCTTCGCACGTAATAAAATTCTCTATCACTTCATATCCCGAATTCAGTATAAAGTACTTGATCCATCTCAATATTTATAGGTTCACCAGAGAAAATATCTATACGAAAAATCACAAGTAGTTAATAATTGCTTAATTTTCATCAACTCACTACTATAATTGGGACCAGTGTCCTTCACGTGTCTCTGAACAAGCATGCTTCAATACAATTGCTCAGAAGTGGTTCTGTAAGTCCAATTCATGATCCATCTGATCTCCCTTTAATCTCAAGCATATCGGGAAGAATTTGTTTATCTCTAATGTCATAAATCTGGTCTCCTTACGGATTCGTCTTTCCTACATTAACAGCTAGGCTATCAATTTTTTTTCATTCACATATATTTCTATTCTTCCCTATACATTACAAATGGACTTACAACGTAGGTCTCTTTTTTGCATTGAAAGTTCTTTTACAATTAAACATTGCTTTCAGGTGCAAAAAAACACCCCGTGAAGATGTCTTATTTGATTGGTGTAAGAGTTAAGATACAATTTATTGAATCTATTTAGGGAATTTAAAAAGTATATGGGAGAAAATTCTTCTCATTCCAAATGATTGAAAAAAGTTTATACGAAAGTCATTTAATAAATTCTCAGAAATCCCAAAAGATGGTTCTCTTACAGTGAAAAGGGTTTGATTTTAGTAAGCATTATGACTCAATAGACAGTTGTCTACGTATCAGTTACTTATATTAGTCATCATGACTCCTTTTGCATCTCTACAAAATTCTTCGTCATAATTTTTCCAGTCGATGATACCATCATCGCCTTCTTTGGATAAGATTCACCGAAAAGCAACCCACCATTTTGAATTTTGTTGATTTCTAGAGCATAATGATGTATGCAGGTCTCAATGAAGGTAACAACCTCTATGCGGCAGCAATCATATATTCATTTGACAGCAAATGACTACTTCTTATGAACCAATGACTGACTTACTTATGAACCAATATCAAATTTGTTTCCGCTCATTTTAACAGATGGAAGTTTCTATTCATGACAACCATTTCTCATAATGATATTGCTTGTCTTCACATACAAGTACTTTTTGAAACACCCCTCTCGTTTGCATTTGTCTGACTTAATATTTATGTTATTAAGTTTATGTTATCATAATTTAATATTTATTTTGTTATATTCATATGAAAAAAAATAATAATCATGTCATTATGCTTATATTTTCATGTCTTAATATTTATGTGTGTTATAACAATTATATTTTTATGATTTGTTAACCCTACTAATTACTTTGTGAATTAATTATTTTTTTACCAGTTATACTACTAACAGTAAGTATTTGTTGAGTTTAGGTTAGGTTGCTACTTGAGACATGCCACATTGAAAATTTTAATGTTTCAATGAGTGGAACTTATTTATATATCTGAATTTCTAGTACATTTATTATATGTAATATTTTGTGGCACTTTTTGCTTTAAATTATTTTGATTTGATGAATTATTTGATGAATCTTGTCAGATTGATTATTATGAGCATGTTACGTTAATCTCGAATGGAGGATGTAATGTCTGTATAAGCAAATAGAGGGCGCCACTTACGAGTGCCTGATGAGGAATAAAAGAAGGTGTTAGGAATAATGTGGAGATTTTGAGAAATCACAGACGCTGAGGTCAGTGGAATATTTCTCTGCTCCCAGTTGAAATCACGAAGGTGGTTGTTCAATATTTTTTTAATATTTAAAAGAGCTTTGTTTATGATTTCAGGGTGAGAGAAGGAGGGAAGGCACTTAAACTACCCGACCTCACAGAAATGCTACACCGAAACCGTAAACTCAAGGCCGCCACTTCGCAATTGTTACTTGACTGTCAGGAATATTTTCACTCTGTCGGATAGGTTTCTCACTTGTCATATGATATTTGCATAAATTTCGTCTAAGTGTTTTTGGAGAATCTCAGAGAAAACTTACTCTCGGTTTCACTCTGTTTTAGATCGGTAAGTCTGACTGACTTCCAAAAGACCCATAGCATGGGATCTACAAAAATAATACTTTTACTTTTTAGAGGTAATGCTTTTGGAAATGTGTACATAATTATTGTTCGATTAACAAATACACAAAAATGTAAAATTACTTATTCAATAATAAAGTTATTTAAGATTATAAAGAGTTTTTATTCAATGAGTTTTTCATTTCCTCCAATATGTCACTCTATTTCAGAAGAATAATTCACATTTTTTAAAAGAAAAAAAAGAAAAGAACGATTAATGAAGATTTGAGTTTATTAGTGAAAAATTATTTCAATAAATACTTAAGTAAATTTAAATTTAAGTACAAAAAAATGGGATGCATTATAAATAGATATTATACGTCACGCGTAAGTATTACAATTTCAGTTAAAATTCGAGGTGATATAGTACATCTCTCTCCCGAGGTATAACGTAAACATATTCCCTACCCTACTAGTCGAAGGTAGTTTGCGCCTGAAGTTACATGAAGATATTCCTACATGTCTCTTGTCGGGAAAAAATATGACCATATTTAAATCGAATGAATGCAATCTCTATGAACCATACTATACCACCTTTTCAGCCCTACGTTCTATTACTTATGTGACCTACAAATGAAAGTTTTCTCCAATTCCTTTGGTATTGATAGGCTACACTGCAGCGAAAATGCGTTTGACATAGTATTTATTAAAGATGATTGATTATTCAAATCCACTCCAACGCTTTGGAAACCGGAAACAATAAATTGTTAGCTATATATTAAAATTTTGAATATAGAGACAAATACAGTAGCATCCCTTGCTACGGATACCTTTATTTAAGGTATGATTCTATTGGTCCTGGTCCATTTGAATGCCTTTACCTCTTTTTTACAACGTTTTTCTGAATTTCACTTGGTGTGTGTGTGTGTGTGTGTGAGTGTGTGTGTGTGTCATCAAATTTTCGATCGTTAATTTAACCAACTTCCCATCAAGCTAGAGCTTTGAAACTTTGGGAATCGTTCGTACTCGCCTAACAATGCAATATTTAGACGTTTGCGATAAGTTTTAATTAATATTTTCTTTAATAATGCAGTTTAGCCCAATCACTTGGCGCGATTTCAAAAATTTGCTCCAAACTTGGCTGGTTTTTATTTATTATTATTTTATTTTTTGTTTAACTTAAGTCCGTAAAACGGAACAGGGTAGCCACATTTAGCAAAATATCGCTAAGTAATTCTTGTCGCCAAGGGTGGTTGGGTAAAAATGCATTCCATTCATTTAATTTACCGGATGAATTAATTAATTTTAGTTAGTTTTAACGTTTTTATGTATTTCACTTGGTGTGTATGTGTCTGTGTGTGTATCACTGTGTCATCAAGTTTCCTATCGTTAATTTAACCAACTTCCCAGCAAGCTAGAGCTCTGAAATTTTGGGAACTGTTCTTACTTGCCTAACAATGCAATATTTAGATATTTGCATCCAGTTTTAACTAATATTTCAATAATTTTTTTAATAAACTTTGCCGCCATATAAAAACGTTGTTTTTAAAAACGTTGGTTTTTAATTCGAATTATTTAAAATGTTTTTCTGAATTTCACTTGGTGTGTGTGTGTGTGTGTCATCAAATTTTCGATCGTTAATTTAACCAACTTCCCATCAAGCTAGAGCTTTGAAATATTGGGAATCGTTCGTACTCGCCTAACAATGCAATATTTAGACATTTGCGACAAGTTTTAACTAATATTTTCTTTAATAATGCAGTTTAGCCCAAACACTTGGCTCGATTTCAAAAATTGGCACCAAACTTGGCGATTTTTTTTTTTTTTTT
>BMAW01018190.1:0-74016 GCA_019974015.1 Nephila pilipes | reverse complement strand
CACATCTATTTAAGAGGCAAAATATCTGGTATGGTGGGTGTCCCTTACTAAGAGGTTCTATTGTATACCCATTTTGATTTCTAATAATTATTATCTGGTGAATAAAAGTTCTGCCGATTAAATAACTGTATTGTAATGAGTTGAACAACACATATGTAATAATATCAATAATTTAATTTTAATTTTTGTTATTATTTTCTGTTCAGTGTCATTTAAATAGAAATTTGTATAATCAATTTCTTTATATTCGATGCCATCAATTTATGATGTTTTAAATGAATGCATTTATCATTTCTGTTTGCTTACTTTTATCACTTTTAAAAAATCATACAATGACAGTTATTTTAGTAGACATTTGCGATAATTAGCAAACAAATTGAAATTAATGTGCATTAAGGATTCATTTAATATACTTGAAATTTAATTTGACGTTTCATGTGTATTCAGAAGAATTGTAATAAATTTTGAATCCGAACCGCATTTAAATTAATAGAAGTGATCATATAATGTCATTAAACTAAATTTCCTATCCACCAAAAAAAGGTAATTTAATTTTGAATTAAAATGTCTTATAATGGGAGTTTCTCCCTTTATGTATCTGTAGATTATAAATTTATTAATCACGTTCTCTAGGAAATCACTTTTAAAATCCCCCCCCCTTACGAGTAAGAATAATTGAATTTTTATGCATTAGTCTGTAATTGAACAATAAAAATGAAGCATGACACATATGTTATTTATGGAGTAAAAGAAAATAATAAATTATGTATTAGTATTTTTGCTTTTTTGAATTTTATTTCCCGCCCCTTCTTTTTTACCTTCAACTGCAATTGAATTAAAAAGCGAAGAAAAAAATGTGTTTATTATCAGTTCCCTAATACAAGAAGATAAATAGGATACAGATATTTACATATGACATTTTGCTAATAAAGTACATCATTGGCCAATTTAAAACGTTAAAAACTTTATATATCGTACAGCAAATTGCTAGTAAAGCCAGCATGCATGAGCACAAGAACAAGTGCTGATCTGCGCAACTCACAGATATATTACATTTTTTTTTTACATTTAGTTACAGGGTTATAGTGACAGTTTTCACAATTAAAATGTAGTATTATTAACGCAAAATAATATATTAAAATAAACAACTAAAAAATTAATAATAGTTCAAAAGTCTAACTATATTTAAGCCGCTATAAAGACATAGTTGCTCTAAAAGAAAGGCAAACTAAGGGAATAAATAAATTGTAATCTCTAGTTTATTAGAATGAATCTATATAGACGTAGGAGTAAACTGGTATAATAATGAAGAAATGTGTACAGAAAGGTTCACAATCTTTCTCAAATTTTAATAAACGAATGGAAAAACTTTGTTTCTTATTTATATATATA
The DNA here is from genome assembly GCA_019974015.1 of Nephila pilipes. NCBI lineage: Eukaryota > Metazoa > Arthropoda > Arachnida > Araneae > Nephilidae > Nephila > Nephila pilipes. The sequence continues at coordinate 72,624 of BMAW01018190.1, read as the reverse complement.
AAAAATAAGGTAACCTTTATTAATGAATATATTACATAATGAAGTACATGACTGAATGGTCCGTATACTTCCTTAAATAAACTTTTAGAATGTATTATATTCATTTTACCTGTTGAATCTTAGGATTTATTCCATTTGTTGCTTTATTTGGAATTAAAGTATTATGGAATACAATTTTTTTTAACTTTAATTAAAAAGTAACTAATTAAAATCAAATTTGTTTGAATTTAAATGTTTTTGAGTTTTGAAGTTTATCAATAAAAATTCGAAAGGGAGTTAATTATAAGACTAGAAGTAAGTTTCCTACAAATAACTAACTTTTTTATTTTACCAAAAATGAAACAAGGAAATAAAGTTCTTCATTGGTTTCTTCGAAAATAATCATATCATCTATTTTCCTCTCTTCTCCAAAGTATCTTTTTTAAAAATATAATTCATGAAAATAAGAAGCATTAATGTAATTTTTTTCAGCTCTTTTTCATACATTATGGAATATAAATGTTTTGTACCGTCGGGATTAAATATTTAGGAATATAATAATAATAATAAAATAATTAAATTAAACAAAATTCGCAAGACTATCAAAATGATCTCACATCTAAACTATGAAAGAATGAAGCCAATGTAAGAAGAAAAAATACAATTTGTGTGTTACGCAACATAACTCGTGTATTGATTATTGTCTTAAAGTAATAAATAACTTTAAGAATTTTTTGATTATATCTTAGATTTTTCCAAATATACACAGCCATATATATAAAATATAATAACACAAACTAATGGGAAGAATCTGAGGAAAATTGACACTCAGTATTAAAATGAAGTTGAAAATAAATGATTTTATTTACAATTAATTAGTTTAAGTACAGCAATGAAAATGCATGAAAATCAATAGGAAATGGGCCTGTATATGGTATAATTGCAAGTTGTCATGTTTCAAGGAACATGTTCATTTGTAGTGCAGATAGTGACCTGAGGGGAAAAGAAAAGCAAATTTCTTCTCCATTTTTCGTCAACCTATTGAAGCGAAGACAAATAATACATGCAACGGATAAATAAATTCAACATATGCTATATCAATGATAGATCAGAAAACATTGTATGCCAAAAAAGCAACTGGACATGCTGCAATGCTTATCTGCTGATAATTGCTATATATGGTTGCGCGTTGTCTTCATTGAAAATACCATACTGCTACCCCTGAATATAATTTAACATAACCATTTGAAGCACCTCATTAACTTATTTTCTATCATTCACTATATCTCTAATGTTTACCGAGGGTGATCTGCTATCATTTCTAATGGGACGCCGATTCATTACACCCAATTGAAGAGTTGTATAGATATCAACAATAGTTATCGGATTGGTTGTATTTCCCCGATGCCTCCAGAATATCATAAAAATCAGGTCAAATCAGGTTTTGAACGGCAACGCTTGTAGGTACATAGGCATTGAAACATACTTGGAAAGCTTCTCATTGATATATTAAGAGCTGGAATTTATGAAATATGCCATAGTAGGAAAAGGAATATAAATATCAGAAATTAAACTATTTTTAAATTTCTATGAATTGTTCTTAATCAATTAAATAATAACATTAACCCCTTCTTGCTCATCCTTGCTTATTTCTAATTATGAATATTTATTCATGCATCAAAAAATTTTAATATATATATATTTTTTAATTTTATCATATCATCGTTCACATGTGTGGAAGACACTATTCCGTGGTCCAATTTTATTCTAGCTGATTAGCTACAATAATTCCCGAACACGGACATTATAGTCTAGGGAATCGTATCCATTGATAGTCGATACTCTGAATATTGTGACGCATTGGCATTCCGGAGGGTTGTGGATGATATTGCGCAGCCTCAAATGCTACTTTTCTTGCCAGGAATCCTGATCTTGTTTTTAGCATGATAATATCCAGTGGATTTCGTCACGGATTATCCTTTATAAATGTATGTGCAAAAGCTTCCACAGTTTTTCTTCTCAACAGAACTGCCCTACATCGGCATGACTGAGAAAAGATAAAAACGGGAACTAACAAAATTCCGCAATATTTGAAATTTAATAAGCAGCGTTTACCAAACGTTGATTAGTCTATTTCAAAATAGTACAAAGCATCTGTTTGACTGAAACTACACCACATATCGGAATTAATACTGTAGCACACGGAGATGCAACACTCAATTATTTTGTTGCTCTATCTTGAGATTTCTTGTAAATTTCAAATGTTTATTCATGAGTATTAAACTTCAATTGTATCAATGGCTTTCTCCCTTTTTATACTATTTTCATTGACTTTGAATGTATGTTGCATATTGTTGTATGTATTTTTTTTTTCCTTTTTACAGGACATGTTTTATAGAGTTCTTTATTATGGAAATTTAGAAAAAATTTATTTTTTAATTTACATGCACATTATTTGCTTTTATATATTAAACGAATGCTATATTTAATTTTCTAAATCCATCGTGTATGTAAAGCGCTGATAATTTTTAATAATTAACAGGAGTTAATTATTAATATCGCAAATATTTACTTGAATTAGAAAATTATGTTTTGTCACTAATTCTATGTAACGGTGTTGATTTTTAAATTGAATCTCAATTAGGAGCAAAATATAAAAAAAACTGTTATTGTCTATGTTTAAGTAAAATAAAAGACTAAAAATAATTTAAAGAAATACTGTTACATTATAGCTCATTTGATAACTATACTTTTCTTTTGGTTAAGTAACAAATATTCTAAAAAAGAAAAGAAATAGAAATAAAGTCTATGTGTGTTTTAACAAGTTATTTTTGAAGAGTACTTTCAACAATGATTATACAGACACACACACACACACACACATATATATATATATATAACATTCATGGGGAAAAAATAGCGCACCAAGAAAGAGTCATCGAAATGAAACGAAATTTTACATACATAATGACTACTTTCATGTATGTAAATGATTAGAAAATCAAAGAAAAAGGATAATTTATTTCAGAGAAAAAGGTAAAAGAACGGAGGATTTAATGACATGATGATGATGATGATTTAATTACACGATGCGATACGATCAGGCATTGAGGAATAAAATTTCTGTATGATGTGTTGAGACATTTAGTTCCATATTTGCTGTAACCTTGCCTCTAGTTCCTTCAAACTCTTGGGATGCCCAACTCGCCATTCTAAATGATCCCAGATATTCTCGATTGGAGACAAATCTGCGGATCGGGCAGACCAAGGAAGGGTAGTAACATAGGACATAATTCGAGAGACCAACCCCCCGCTCCGCACATAGTGCACTACGGGTTTGGAGTAGGAAGGTTCTCGTGTGTAAACTTATTGTCTCGCTCTGCCACAGCAAGAGTCGCATGTGCGCCTACGGGAGCATCCAAGAACACTCCCAAAGCACATTGATGCCGGGCTGGTCTTTTTACCGGGCTAGAAACCGGCTGCCCACGGTGAGGTGTAGCAGGCTCTGGGCTACTTAATGGTAATGTCCTATCTAATGCTCCGGCACCTAGACATCTTTGCAGTCTCTAACACCAGGGGTGGGTGCCGGGGTACTTGGGTTCTTTAGAGACAAATGATGAGAGGACCTCATCGCGAACCCTTTCCCTTAGATATAATGGACTCACCTGAGATGGTTTCGTGTCGGCTGTTGGGCCTTCACTTAACCTCGTTTACCTTTGAGGAGATTGTCTCGTTGTCTCAGGTACCTAGACATCTTTGCAGTCTTTTACACCGTAGCGGGTACCTTTGACTGTGATACTTGGAACCCGATGCCCATTTCACAGCCCTCAGCATCTTAGTGGGTCCTTTCTCACCGAGGACTCACTCCTATCATAAAATTGTCGCACCGAAGTGCGATCTAAACTAAAGAGATTGTCGCACCGAGGTGCGATCTTTACTGATTAGAGTTGGCCGTGGTCAACTCATCCACAAACTTCATTAGAGAACGAAGTATTTTAAGATTTTTGGGCTTAAGCAACGAGGCTAACCCATGCTCTGTGTCCAGCTGAGAGTACAACCTCCTGGTTCGAGGACAACTTGTGAGGTAGTGAAGCGCGTCACCGACTCCACCACACTCACAGCTGCCGTTCCCCTTGATTCCGAACCTCTGGAGGTATGCGGGAAACCTGCCATGTCCCGTCACCAGCTGCACAATCTGCTTGTCACTGACTCGGAGTTGTAACACCGGGTTGGGCAGGATCTGGTGCGTGAGCCTACCTTTGGCGTTCGAATGCCATCTCTCTTTCCACATCCTTAGACCTGAGTCCCGAAGCAACCATTTAATCCGTCTTCGAGAAGACGGCAACGGGTCCGTAACCTGCGGCAGCTCGGAAGCTCTTTTCGCTGCGTCATCCACCAACTCATTTCCACAGATTCCTACATGGGCTTTAACCCAATGTAGGACGACTTCCCGTTCCATCTTTACCAGTCTGAGGGCTTCCTTGAGACCCTGGATCGTTGGGTGCTTATGGTCTGGATTCCCGAGGGCCTCCAGAACCGACCGAGAATCGGTATAGATGTTAACTCTCGATGTTGTTGAGAGTTTTAAGCACCACTCGGCTGCCTTGAGCAGAGCGAGGGCTTCCGCCTGAAATACCGTATCATGGTCTTCCAGTCGAAAGAGTGCCTCGTCCGTCTTGGCGCCGTAGTAACAGGCCACGAGGGCAGCCCCAACTCGATCGTTGAGGCCTGATCCATCTGTAAAGATCTCAATTCCATCCCCGTCAGGCTCCGACAGAACGTGATCGAAGTGAAATCGTTGTGACGGGTGTACGCTAAAGATGTTAAACTGGGCTTCCACATGAAGGTTCCTCTCTCCACTGACTAAGTCGGTGGAGGGCTCCAAGTTGTTATGGAGAAGGAACTTTGAATATTCAATGCTTGCCGCAATGTCTAAGGGTAGTACTCCTGAGATTACCTGCAAGGCCACCGTGGACGCGGTCTTGTAGGCCAGGCTCATCTTAACTAACGGTCTTCTTTGCACCACGTTAAGGTAGTTCGAGAACGTTTTTGTTCTCAAACGGTGACCCCACGCTCCATGCCCATACACTGCAAACCTTTCTATGGCGCCCAGATAGATTCGTCTGAAAATTTCTGGGTGATTACCATACAGTTTGCGTGCTATCAGTGACAGCCTGTGTGTTAGAACGTCAACTTTCGTTCTAACTTCTAAGAAATGCTGATGAAAGGTCAGTGCCTTGTCCCATAACACTCCGAGGTATTTGACGGAGGGGACTACTTTGATTTCATCCCTGCCTAGTTGGAATCTGGGAGGATCATCGTACTTAAGTCTCCGCAAGTAGGTGATCGGCATACTGGCTGACTTATCTGAGCTAAAAGTCAGCTTATGGGTGCTACCCCACTGCCTGATCTTTTCCAGCGCACTGTTGCCTCTAACTTCCAGTTCACCCTTGTTCTCGCCCCAAACTACTAGGGTGAGGTCATCGGCGTAAGCCTGGATGCAACATCCTTCCCCTAGGGGAAGGTCCAGTAGAGAGTCTACTACTATATTCCAAAAAAGGGGTCCGCTACAGGAACCTTGCGGGCATCCCCTGCTCATTGAGTACTCTCTATGTGCTGCTGGACTGGTGTAAAGCAACCTGCGGTTTCTCAAGTAGTCATTCACGAGCCGGAAGACGTTCATTGGGCAGTCTGCTGTGACCAGGTAATACAATACTGCCACGTACCACACACTGTCAAACGCTCCGGCGACGTCCAGCGACATCACATTGACGCACTTCCTACCCTTAAGATGTTCTTGGATCTTAGTCCTCAAGGCATACTGTGCGAGTTCGCACGACTTCGATGGCCTGAAGCCATATTGCCTGGGATTTGTCATCGATCGCGAAGCGAGATGATAAAAGATCCTTTGGGATAGGAGTTTGTCAAGCACTTTGCTCATTGACGTGAGTAGGCATATCGGTCGATAGGCCTTCGGACTGGTCGGATCTTTATTGGGTTTGCTGAAGAGAATCAGCTGCCCTACTTTCCGCTGGACAGGAAAGTGACCTATGCGCAGGCACTTGTTGAAAAGGAAGGTGAGTAGCCAGGGTGAGACCTTGTGGATCTCTCTGACTATTTCCAGATTTATGCCATCCACCCCCGGTGCCTTTCCTGATGCAAGTGAGCGAATCACCTGCATGACTTCGGTTTCAGTGAAGTCCGTGTCATCGTTGTCGCTGAGGTACTGTTGAACAGTTTCCCTCATTTTCATTTGAATGGGAGAGTCACTCCCTGGGTCATCCTGCGGGAATAACCCTGCGACGATGTTGTCGATGACACTGCGCATATTTTGTCCGGCATCGCCCTTCGAGTTAGTGACATTGCCTACCACGGAGGGTGTTGCTACTTTGTTCGCAGCTATGCGGTACGGTAACTGCCATGCTCCCTGGTTGGAGACCGTCTCACAGAACCGTTCCCAGCTGTTTCTCTTTTTTGTGAGCAGCATCCTTTTAAAGATAGCTGCTTCTCTCTGATATTGGCATTTTCGTGCAACCCTTTCAGACTGACAAGTCGTACTGGACTGATACCTTCGTCGTAGTGCTCTAACTTTCTTCCTCTGCACAGCTAGCTCCGTGTCCCACCATGGGACTCTCCGCTTATCGGAGTTTTTTCTTTTCAGGTGCTCTTCGCATGCTTTTTGGATTGTTGTTGTTATCCTACCCACGAGGTCTTCGACCTCACCCCGGAGATCTATTCGCGGGGTGGGGTTTCCAGGGCGTTTGAAAATTTTCCCACGTCCCTGGCCACCCTAGCTATGCGACATTTAGATAGATGGTACCTAGGTACCTTCTTAGCACATTTAGCATCGCCGATACAGTACTGGAGATAGTTGTGATCACTTGCCGTGTCCGTGATCACTGTCCAGGATTCTTTCGCATCATCGAGGGTCTGAGTTGCCATCGTTAAATCAATCCAGCTCCTCCCATTAGTTGTTTCGAATGTCGGCGGAGAGTTGGGATCGTTCCAGATAGAGAGGCAATTACGAATGAGGAAGTCGACAAGAGCGTCTCCTTCCTTGTGGCTACGATGGTCCGTAAGCGATCGCTTCGGACCCCACAATTCGTGGTGGGTGTTAAAGTCCCCTCCTATCAGAATATCCTTGGTGTTGAATCTCTCCACCAACCGCTCCAGAGTGGCAACGATCGAGTCGCTGCCGGAGCCGGGAGGAACATAGACCGACATCACAATGAGCTCTCTCTCCTCATCTGCGATTTCAGCTACTACGATGTTCCTGGAAAGGTATTTTGGAACCACATCTAAGCGGTTGTTATTAATTGCCACGGCGGCTTTGCCACCTTCTGCCTGTAGGATTCTCCAGCAACGAGGTAAGCCTGCTACAGCTCCCTGGTTCAGGTAAGGCTCCTGAAGTAGGTAAACGCTATATGGTTCCCTACTGATGTGCTGGAGTTCGCACGTTGCCGCTTTGGACCGAGCTAAGTTTGCCTGCAAGAAGCTCCAGCCCTTTCTCTGCACGCCGACACTACCCATTAAGCGTGCCGAGCGTGCTTTTTAGGAGCTTTGGGTTTCCCCTTTTTGCTCACTACTTTTTGCCAGCCATGCTGGTCTTTTTCCTTCCCTTTGGGTGGAGGGCGTTTTTGTTTGCACTTCACCGCCAGGTGTCCGTACTTATTACAGTGGAAGCACCTTTGTGGCGGGTGGTGCGGCCTGACTCTATGGGATTGAAACCCATAAAAGAGTCTTCCTTTCTCAAGGATGGCCTTATGAATAGGCGGTTCTGCGTCCACAACCCAATGGACCGTACCGTCTTTGAGGCTTTTCCTCCCGGCAACTCTGATGGTGCCCTCAGGGAGTTCATTTGTTCGGCGCAGTTTATCTAAAAACTTGGCCTGCCTCTCCGGGTTCTCAGTTCCCGGTGCGTCGTAGAGGAAGATTTTCGGAAGCTTCTTCCTCTTCTCTGATGCCTCGCAGATGTCTTTTAAGACGGCGTTGGTGTTAATCGCGGTGATTAGCCGCTTAGCCATGTCTGCTGTTGGCACTTCGACCATAACTCCCCGTTTTTCTATGGGGCGAGATAGGAGAACTTTAACTCCTATCTCTTCAGTCTTTATGGTCCGACGCAAAGTTTTTAGAAGCCTCTCCGCAGAGTCGTTCTCATCTTTGGGGACGATCCAGAGCGTCTGCTTCATTGGGGCCTTTTGTACTTTGACTGTGTCATTCCCCTTTGCCTGTTTTCGGGGTGCTGGTGGTGGCTTCTTTGCCGCCATTGCAGCGTATGACCGGTCAGAGCTGGCTGTCGGTTGAGAAGCCGACTTTCTGCCTTTTTTCCTGTTCTCGTGAGCAGGAACAACTTCTTTGCTGTTCTCGCGAACAGCAGCTACTTCTGTTTGACTGCTGATGTTTGCAGTCTCAGCACGGGTTCTGTCGTCTTTGACAGTCACAACATCAGTTTGAGTTCCCATCTCTGATTTTGCAATCCACTTTGGAACTCTGGCCTTCAGCTGTTGGAGTTCACACTCCGATTGCCAGAGGATCCCGGCCGCCTCTAGAAACAGCTGTTTAAAAGTGACATTTTGCCCTTCTTTCAATTCAAGGCCGTCCAGTACCGAGTCAACTCGGAACATGGCAGCTATAAATTTACTTGGGCTGTTTTCGAGGATCAACTTCCTCGGCCTTCTTCTTTTCTTTCTCGACTTTCTTAACTCAGCTTTTCTAGCGCTGAGTCTCAAAAGACTAGTCTTCCCCTGAATAGGGGAAGGAGTGCTAGTCCCCAGCACTGCCGGGCTCGAGTTTATAGAGGTGACCTGCCTCGAGGGCAGAGCATCCTCGTCCGTCTCAATGGCATTCAAGAAATTCTGCAACGCATACTCGGGTAATATTTCACTTGTAGCCATGATTTTGAAAATATAGAAAGGGTTTGGCCGTTTTTCTTTGCCCCAGGATGTAACGGCCAACTCACCCTGAGCCCCATTTTATCGTGTGAGGGTACCCTTCACTATCCCATGCGTCCACCTGATGTCGCAGCGTGCCCCTTTCTTAAGCACGGGCCTCTATGGGCGGATCACTGCGCGCTATCCGGCTTCTGCCCGTAGGGATTGACAGGGACTCTTCAAAGTGCTGAGCCCTTGAACCGTTGGATATGAGCCACACAACTTCTTGCACCTTCCAGGAGGTTTCCACTCCCCTCCCATACCCGAAGGGCTACTGTTACCAGGGAAACCCAACCAGTCGGTTTCTAGGGAGCTGCCATTGAAGGCAGGTTACCCCCCTTCCAGTGCCTTCCGCATCGATAACTCATACCCCACCTGCCTAGCTGTAGATCTTTGCAGGAATTTTACTGTTTTTGGCTTTTGATGTGGTGCTTAGAAATATGTTTCGCCTTTAATGATGTGCCGAAAGCTGGATGAACTTCTTGGTTATTTTATTCGGCTTTTTGAAAGGGGAAGTGGTACCCCACCGAAATGGTAGATTATGCTATGTTCATCCAGACTAAGGATCTTGGTATCCTTTTTGTTTTAAAATTTATTAGAATTTAGAATTTTGAGTTAGAGTGACATATTTCCATTGGCACATACACATCGTCCTACCACTCCACTTGGAACTTTTTTGGAGGGCAGCAATTAAAGCAAAACATTTTATCGCTACTAGAGCGATATTTAAGATCGAATGCTCTGGCTGGGTATAAAGCCCAGTCCATCTAGGGGATGTGTATAGAGTCAAAATCCCCTTTTGTCTGTTCCTCGAGAGGTTCAGATACTGGAGCAGGTCCATCCACTCGCCTAGACATCTTCTCAGTCTTTCTCGTCACGGGTTCCGGGGCTTGCAGGCTTTCCCCTTCCCACCGTGTCGGGTCCGTGGAGTCCCTATGTTCTGAATCGCTCTCCCTCCACCTCTCCCTCTTTATCCGGGCTTGAGACCGGCAGGACAAGTCCTGGCGAGGTTGAAGGGTAGTAACAGTGAGGAGACTGTCTTGTGATACCCTTGCCGTGTGAGGCCGAACAATGTCTTATTGAAAAAATGGCTCCTGGGAGCCGTTGCATGAGTGCAAACACATGTGGTTGCAGGATGTCATAGGCATACCACTGGGCTGTTATAGTGCCTTGGATCAATACTAGGAGTGACCGTGTATTGTAGGCAAATGCCCCCATACCAGTACACCACCTGTGGGAGCGGCGGTGTGTCGCTGTAAAGCAAAGGCAGGATTGAGGCATTAACCACGGGGTCTCAACACACGAACACGATTGTCATCACTGCTGAGACTGAATCTGGATTCATCGCTACAGACGACTTGGTTCAATTCCGCTGCAGTCCAGTTTCCTCGTGCGCGGTACCACTCTAAACGGAGGCGTCGATGGGTGGGCGTCAAGGGCAGCACACGTAATGGGCACCGCGATCCCAACTATCCTTCAGCCAGGCACCTTCGTATGGTTCGAGAAGACACAGGGGCCCTTAGTGAAGTTGCTACCTGTGCCTGGATGGCTGCCGATGAAGCAGTTGGCTGTACGCTAGTATTTCTTGCGATGTGCTGCCCTTCTCGGCGAATGGTCTGTCGAGGGCGTCCTGAGAGTGGTCTTCGTGTAAATAACATCTTTCGGATCAACTGGTCCCAACGCCTCCGGACAACACATTCAGAGCGGCCTAATTGACGAGCTACTCGCCTAGATGAACACCCAGCTTCTATCATGCCAATGATTCTCCCCCTCTCAAACGGCGACAGATGCTAATATTTTCTTCGAAACCTGCTTATTGACATGTCTATATCAGCTATTCATTTGTAAACGATTCATCACACTCAAACAAGCTTTGATTACCTGCTTTATACTCCATGGGGAACGACGTTAAACACCCTCTACCGGCTATACGTAAAGCGCAATCACGCTGAATTTCTACTCATATGCATATCTCTCCGACATGTACCTTCATGCCAAGTTTCGTTACGATCCCACAATTATTTCTCGGTGTGCTAATTGTTTTTGTCCATGAGTGTATATATATATATATAAATATGTGTATGTGTATAAGACATGTCTATTTTAACCTCTTTAAATGTTTTTATCGTATTATTAATCTAATAAGTATTACAAACATGCCAGAAATAAATCACATGTAAATTTTAAGAAAATAGCAATTCATTTGAATAGAAAGAATAGAATAGTGTATTAAAATAATTGGACTAATTAAACTTGTAGGATATTTTTATCGATTTTAATAGTTTTTGTTTAGTTGGTTTCCATTAAATTTATTTAAATTGTGGATGTTTTTAAATATAAATATGGAGCGTAATTAATAAAAAAAACCACGTTTTCTATATTTCTTATATTATTAACTTTCTAAAGTAAATTACTCTTAACTAGTTCACAGTTCAATACGTTTAATTTGAACTGTGAGAAACCCATTTTTTTATTTCGATTACTAGCAATGTATCACATATTTTCACGAATAAAGCTGTTTTCCTAAGCCATGAACATTTTTTTTTTGCACAAATGCCAATTATCATAAGCAACTGTCATTTATTTCTTGGATAATACTATCTTCCTTTTAGGAGTGATCATTGTTAAGGTAAATTTAAAAGCACAACCACTTTAATCAATATTATTTTTTAATCATTTTCGTAAGCTAAAATTTTGAACAATTGTTACATATTTTGAATTACAACCGATTCAACGAACTAAAAACTTTACCGCGTGATACATAAAAAATTAAACACAAAACATTCTTTAAGGTGTACTAATACGCTGAATTTAGAGTTTTCGTAAAAAATAATCATATTTTAATTCATTTAAGGAGTGCAAGTCCTTAATTTAGCATTATAAAACTGTTCTTAGTTTTTTTCTACATTTGAAATCCAAGGTGCAAAAGCATCACTAAGTCTTGAAGAACCGTCTGTGGTTATTAAAATAACCGGAAGTCAGCATATAAATGTCTTAAAGTTGTCAAACAGAATTAAAAAAACATATTTATTTTCATTATAATTTCAAAAAACATTTAATTTAATATTTTAAATAATTACGCATTTTAGGACTTTCTGAAAACGAAGAATTTAATGAAATCTGGCTATACTTCTTTTGTATACATGCAGCTTGATTTAATCTCCTGTGTCCCAGTTTCATCTGTAATGGACACTGATCAGCAATTTTAAGAACAGCCGCTAATTTAAATAAACGATACTATTGATAATCAGGTATAGTTAATTTTCTTGTTAACAGATGACAATACTAAAAAAACACTTTTTAGGGATAGAATTTTATTCATTGCTTCTTTACAGTCAAATAAAAAAGGTGTTTTCCGAAAGAAAGAAAATTACACGCAAGCGCATCGGTAAGTGTTCATATTTTTTTTTTATTACTTGTATCGTAGAAGTTTATTAAACGTAAAACTGAATTCCTTAAGCTTGGTGTCTTTATATGGTATTATTAGTGTAATAATCAAATCTTCCTACTTCTGATTTAGAAAGCTATTATTTAGATGTTGCTTGTTGGTGACATTGAATCAATGGCTTTCATAAAATCTCTTAATTTGAAACTATAATTAGGGCATGTATTTGAGCTTAGCACAGATTGTTATTAATAAATAGATTTACTTTTCTATATATTTATAAGAAGATTTTTTTTTATTGTTAAATTGAAAATTGTAACATATTATTGTCATTTTTTAGACTCAAATAAAGATAAAAAAAAATAACTTTTGTATTGTATTGAAAAAGAGAAAATATTGCATATTGATGAAATCACCTTTTTATTATTATTACTACTACTATTGTATTCACAAAATTGTTCGTTATTATAGTAATATATTCTCTCTTAAAAATATTTTTTCTTTCGACTGATATATATATATATGTTCTAAATTTCTTAAGATTACCCAGGTTTCCGAAACTGGTTTGAAGACATCTGGAAAGCTGCTGAATCTCAGTTATTGACATTTCAGTTTTTGAAAATGATGAGAACAATCATGATGTTAAAGATCTTCATTTGCTCCTCTGGATTTATAATATGATTCTTTTAATGAAGTAGCGACAAATGAAGAAGTATCAATAGTTCCTGAAATTTCCTTAGTAGACTCTGTTTTAGAACAAAACAATTCTTGTCCTTCAACATTTTAACTTACGCTTAAAAATTTTAAAAGGAAAAGAATATTTAAGCTTTCAATTTCTGCTACATCAACACTTTTGTAGCTACTGCGCCTGATGGTCTTCCTTTCGAATTTTTCATATATCAAAGATTAGGGGACTAAATACTTAACGATTCAGCTGACAATGATATGAAGGAATTAGATACTGCAAGCAAAGAAGTTTTGAGACTTTCGGAGAACTTACACCCAGGAGTGCTTTGTATATGGGCAGATACTTCATATCAGTTAAACACTAGTCATTCTTCATAACAAAAATCATTCCCGAGGTACTGGAACATTGAGAAATAATTATATACCTTCTAACGTTAATTTCAAAATGGAACTGAAATGAAAACGCTTGGTTGAGGATCAGTTGATGAATATGTCATAAATATTGGTAAATCGCTATCGTAAAATTGTTCGACAACACTTCAGCTGTGCTTACTTCATTTGCCCATGGAAAACGTCCTTTATTTACATGCAAAAGGTGGTCTAAGAAAGATAAGAACTACATTTTTATCAATTGTCCTTCCATAATAAATAACTATAATTTTTACTTGGGTGGGATCGATTTCCTTGAGCACGCTATAAGCTATTACAGAATTTGAGCCCGGACAAAAAAATGGACAATTCAAGCTATAATTCACTTTATAGATTTTGAAATAACTACAAGTTGGATAGATTATTGACGATGCAAGGCTATGTCGAGTGCTCCAAAATCCAATTACTTTGCATTAAAAATAAAAATACAGGAATAGCTCTTTCATCGCTCCAAAGAAGGCAACACACCGGAATATGAACCATGTGAGCCACCTACATCTGAAAAAAGGAAAATGAATGCAAAAGTTTCTCTGCCATTGGACCATTTGAAATAAAAAACAGAATTTGTATCATCCGGATACAAATTTTCTCAACAGGCATAAAAAAAACCGATGCAGAAGGCCTGGTTGCAAATCAAACTCAGCAAAAATCAGGTGCACAGCCTGTAAAGTTTATCTTTGCATGCAAGACGATAAACAATGTTTCGAATAAATCATAAATTACGAAAAATTTGGAATAAATAAGATATTTAATGTTGTTTTAAGGCTTCATCCTTTTTTCAATGTAACTTATATGCCTTAAAATTTAAAAAAAAAATAGTTTTACATTAATCCAGATAATTGAGAATAGATAATTGTAACCTGTAAAATCTTGCAATTATGTGTGTGTATATATATACATATTTTATTCCATAATATTAAATATGAAAGCATATATTTATATGATGAATGTTTTGTAATTAAGATCTTACACTGTGCAAGAAGTACTCTTTAAATTAGATTAATTAAAGATTTGAATTAACATGGTGATGTCACTTTGTCCCGATGTCTCCTTTAGGAAACACTGAATTTCTCCAAAATAAAAAAAATAACATTTTTCAGTGTTTCCCATATATATTTAGGATCAATTAATTCAAATAATTTTCAAATTCATGCTTCAAAGTTGGCCTGTGTCCAAAAAGGTTAATAAAAACTGTTCTTTCTTAGCACTGTTAAAGTTATCATTTTTTTTAATAGAATATCCCTGAATTATTATCTGGCGTTAGTATTCTTACAGTTACTGGAAACAATAAAAGTAACAGTTATTCCCATAAATATCGGTTCAAAGAAAATAGGCTCTCTAATAAAATGTCAGCTTACGAGAAAGAAAAAAAATTAGTGCCGATTTAGATATTTTAACCATGAATGAAACGAAACTAATTAATTCTTTAAAAATAACAGATGTCTCCCTAGAGGATGAAAAAATCTTATTTTATAGGAATTCTGAGTAATATAATTTCTTTCTTATGTTGTCTTGCGTGTTTTGAAAGAACAATTAATGTGGTGAAAGAGTCTGTGTGTCGATTTGCCAAGAATATGACTTTAAAATGGGAAAACTATAATTTTCCC
The DNA here is from genome assembly GCA_019974015.1 of Nephila pilipes. Classification (NCBI taxonomy): domain Eukaryota; kingdom Metazoa; phylum Arthropoda; class Arachnida; order Araneae; family Nephilidae; genus Nephila; species Nephila pilipes. Next base: position 57,607 of record BMAW01018190.1, on the reverse strand, counting down.
TTCTCTTTTTGGCAAATTTGGAAAAGTAAACAGTTTTCTAAATGTTGATATTGTAGTTGTTTTTCATTTGAAAGTCATTGGTGTAGGATATTCGTTTCCCCAAACCACTTTGTTCTGCTATCTATGGATATGACCAATCAGAGAAAGCTTGTATGCTAAAGAAAACACTTGAAATTGTTCCTAGTTACTCAAATTGTTTCAAAGTCAATGAAACAGCATTGGAAATTAGAAGTAATAAAAATGAGTCTTATTTACCTCAATATGTCGGGTCGTTTGATGACTCTTCGCAATGGAAATGATATTAATCCTTGAACTGATGAGTCTTTTCTTTTTATCTTAATAGATATTGGAAAGGTATTAAAAGTTTAATTTGTGTCAAAAGTATGTAGACTTTTCGATAAAAAAAAACAAAGAGTTAAACTCCATTGATGAGTGTGCAAATCATGCAGGATAATCTGATGCAATTGAACTAATCTTTGAGTGTCGTGTTTTCAAAGGATCTGTTGAAATGCGGAAATTGCAGTACAAAATGTTTTTAGCGATGGAGACTCAAAAGTGTATGCCTCTGTGAATGATATTTATGGTAAGAATACCGTAAAAATAGGGGTATTTTGGACGTACAAACAATCAAGTTGGCACATGACTAAAGAAATTAAAATCAAAACAAAAACTTAACAATATGAGGAAAACTGACAGATGTATTCATCGACTAGTTAGAAAATTATTATGAAATTTCTCTCCGAAATAATATGAATGGTTTAGAAGGTATACAAACTGCTGTAATTGCGGTAATTTTTCAATGTTCGATTAACCACTAAATGGTCAATGTCCTATTAGGTATAAGATCTGGTAGAAATATCAACAAGTTGTAACAAAAGATAAGGAATTTTATAAGAATAATTTTAAAGGATATTACAAATTCTGATTAAAATTATAGAACCAACATGCATGAAGTTATGCTATAAAACTGAATATGAAAATACTTGCTTGAGAAAACACAAAATGGAAACGAAAGCATCATTAGAAACTTGTGGAAGTTTGTTTCAAAAGATGACCGTGTCTCCTTATAAACACTACGATTAGGAGAATACATGGCAGTAATTCAGTTTATTAAGATATTATTAAATACATTGACATAGTTCAGTGTATTAAATTTAAATGGTTTTGTACAATTCTCTGAAAATCGAGTAACAGTCAAAAAGACAATCATTGTCATGGATAAAAGTTACCAAAAAAATAGATTAACTAAAAAGGGAAAAATTATTAAAAAGGAGCAAACAGAAGGTATACATTTAGTAAATAATTGAGTATATGTAGAAAATATATGACAAATTGTACTAAAAATGCACTTTTCTCAAAATAACTTTTTTTTCCATGTTTTGAAAGTTCCAAAAATTGTAATTCAAAATATTATCATTAAATTTCCTTGAAACATACTGCTAACTTATTAATTAATTATTTCAAGAGAGCGAACTGAAAGAATGTTGATATTAAGGATATATTTGTTTTAAAATTATATTCTAGTATTTGTATAACAACGCGTAACGGTGAGCAATTCGAGATTTACTCGTCATCTTGCTTGGAGGATTTTATTGAGCTCAATTGCATAAAATTACAATTTCCTTCCAAGAAAAGTGAAGAGTAATTAAGAAAATTAAATGAAGATATAATTGCAGTGAAATGATTTTGATATAATGATACTTAAATAATGCTCAATTAATGGGAAAAAAGAAGACAGAATATAAAGATTGCATCCCAGCATTGTTTCAAAGCTTAAATTTATTCTGTTAATTTTGTAGATTCACTAATAGATAAATCTATGTAGTTCCTGTCAAAGGTAATTAAAAAATTAAACTACAAGCGAACTGGTAAGATATATAATTCTTATTTTAAAAGCAAATAAGCCTGTAAGTTAGGGTGAGGTTCTAAAGAGAGCGACCTTGGATATTTTATACTGATGATATATAATTTCGTTTGTTTAGACATGTGTTTCCTCAATTATAATTTTGTTGATTTCGTTTAATATATAAAATTGAGATATGACGCAAGAACCGAATAATAAAGGACACAAATGTAAAATATGAGAAATTTCTTGCAATAGCTCTTCTACAAGTTAATGTATTTTGTAGGTGAATCATATGTTTTTAGAATGGACAAGATAGAAATATTTGCATTAACAAAAAAAGTATTAGCATATATGTTTTCATAAACAGAATAAAAGTAGGACTACTTGAACAGAAAGATCAATGCCCAATGCTTACTGAGAGAAAAACTAATCGAAATTAAAATGATAAATTGACCGCAAGCAAATCTCTTTCAGCAGTTCAAGGTCAGATATAAAAGCTTTCTACTCATGAATTGTTCGTTACCAAAAAAGAATGGTATTAAACTCATACAAATTAAATATAATACTTTTGAATTAATTATACGTCAGAAAGAACAAAATCTCCAATATTAACAAATAATAAAAAAAATAGCAATTGAGGATCCGTGAAACATAAAAATTATAAAATAAATTCATAAACATATATTTTAAAAAAGAACTTTTCCCAATAAAGGGGTAATACTAGCGCGATCACTGCCAAAATTACGTTGATTCTCTCTGCAGAGCTCTGCCACTCGCACGCTTAACGGCAATGTGTCATAAAATATAAACAGATCACAAAAATACTGAATATCCAAATAGACATTTCAAAATTCGGGATGACTTTTTCGCTGTGAAAAACCTAGAATTCTTCTTATAACAGAACGATACCTAGGTGATTCTTATCAAAGGCAATTTAATGTTCTTGTCATCACAATGGCACTGGATCAGGGTGGATGCTCAAGGTAATGTAAATTTCTTCATATTCATAGATGGTGCGGGATCTTAAAGATGATGGCGGCAGGCACTCTCTTATAACATCTAAACTTTATTTGGAATGCGGGACGCAATTATCCAAGAGCACGGAACCCTTAAAAATAACCGAGATAGTATGATTCAGTAAGATGGAAAGGAGGGCTCTAACTTAATTGATTAATTACATTTCGATCTCGGCAGAGGCCCCAAATTTTACTCTGTAGAATCCTCATTACAGAAAGAGATAAATTGCTCGGGTTTTTTTATTAATATTATCTAGAGGTCCAAGATTCAATAAAGAGGTTGATTTTTAAAAGATGACATTAAATTAAACAACATAACTATAAAGTATTTAAAAGTTAAATACTATTGGGTATACATATTACATTCAGTGTTATCACGTCGTATGATTTTCCATGATGAACACGCCCTCGCAACTGCATAGACTGGTGTGAGACTTTTAGGTGGGGTCATAAGGTAACGGTAAGGTTCTTGACGTTCTCTGTGCAACCAGTCTTAAATGTATAAATCTAATATATATATATATATATATATATATTATTTTAAACTTATGCATTTTTGAGTTATTTATAAAAGATAAAATATATATTTCACATATTTTAATTGCATTTTAATAAATTTTCTATTAATACTTCTCACTGTATGTCAAAATTATAAATTAAAAACAAATTGGAAGATAAGAAGAAAAAATAATCTGTTGCAAAACAATTTATTAGGTAACAAAACGTATGCTGATTAAGTAAATAAATTCGACAAAGCTGAATAAAAACAAATAAAGTTATGTGTTAAAATGGTAATTTTTCTGTCTAGATAATATGTAATTATTTTGATACAATTAATTTTGTCATTAGTAAATATCACTTAAAAATATGCGTCTTTTCAATTAATATAGGTTTGGACTAATAAATGGTTAACAAGCTTGACGCAATGTAGATTAACACTTACAAAGAAATTTAAAAATGTTTGCCTTAGAAAATTGCTATTTGAGTTTGTCCGGGTTGATTAAACAGCCCTATGTACGATTCTTAAGACAATCTATATTTTTTTTAAATAATATCTACACCTTCTGTTTTCCTTTTCGTGAAAATTACTTTTATATATCACACAATTTAACACATAAAACTACATGATGCGGGAATAAGGTGTTCAATTAGAATGAATCGAGTAGATTAAATTAACATTTTAATAATAAAATAATCAAATACACGAGCGCGCGATGAACTCAAAAATGTATTCAGAGCGACTGGATACCTTACTTCAAAGTTCGATAATAACATATTAAAGATATCAATTCAAACATCCACACAATTCACACCAAGATGGAATGTGTCACATATTCTTGCATGGACCTAAGAATTTCCCGAATGGTTAAAGGCTGTATTTCTTACAAATATATATATATATTCGCACATCAAACATTATCTTTCGACATTGCCGTCTTATTTCACTAAACCATTTGTGAATAAATGTATAAGTTGTTTATATCTTCGTATTGAAGTCTCACAACTCATTTTCATCACATTGTTTGACGGCACTCTGGACTTTCTGGATGATTGAAATATTATTTACAATCATAAAAATTTTTGGAGAGGTAAATGAAGAAATCTTAGAAGGAACAATCCGGGCACTGAAATATATGGTTGGTGATGTTCCAACTGACCAAATACAATTGTTATTTTGTAGAATTCGCGGAGTTGGGACACATTGCCGTGCTATAAGCATATTCTATTTGTTATTTCCATTCCTTTGTCATATATTATCTGTTGTAATTATCTTATGGCTTTTCGGTACTATTTGGAATTATTTGTTTCCCTCGTGGGCAAAAGTTCAATAAGAAGAACCTTCTATGGTCCTAAAGGAGGGAACCTTTACTTCCGATGTTCTAAGAAAACCTTTTTATATCACCAGTTTTAAATTCACGAAACTATTTTTAAACATTTATACAGTTTAAGACATAATCCTCTTAAACAGTTTTTATTTTGTTACAAATTTGGAACAACATGTTTCACATCACGAGAAGAAACTAGATTACACTTCTCAACAAACAGGTGACGGAATCGGAATCATGATACTCATTTCAATACGGTGTGGTGATCTTCTTTAAGCTCCTTTCTACTTTTCAATTGTAACTCGAGGCACACAAGTACCACTTGTAAATTCTCACCTTGCCATTGAAAGGGCAATTTGTAAAAACTAATTTCTTCATTGACGCAGCTATCAAATTGCGATTCTCTATGTCCGTACTGCAATATTGATATTTATAAGCCATGAAAGACCCATCTTATAGCCAGAGCTAATTTACGTCAAATCTGTCTTAGTCCAAAATCCATCCTTTGCTGGTGTGTTTAAGTTTGGAGAGGGGTTTTAGCTTGGGTGTCGTCCTCGTCACTTGACCGAGGTTCAAGATTACGAGTTCTGTAGCCAGTAACCCTCTGTTGCTACTAGTGCGACGTTACTAAAACCAAATGAAACCATTGGTATTTACACCCGTGGTTTGGTAGTTGAAGAACACAACACCAGAAGAAAAATGAAAAAGAGTTACTTCATTCCGTCTTTTTTCATATCCAAATGCTGTTCTTCTCCTACAATTCAACATGAGATTCTTTCCTGTAGGCGTTTTCTTACTGCAACAACTAGATAAAAATAAAATATTTTTAATTGTATCTTACAATGAATGTAAATTTAAAGTATTCTTGACATATTATGTAATAGACAATGGCATAAGTTTGTGTATTCAATAATTCACTATTTTTTTTTCTCTTCAGATGAACCAAATTTTCTTTTTAATAATTTCATTAACACTGTCTTTTTTCTATTTCGTGTGTGTTCCGTATTTTTGTTTTTATGTAGATATTTTAATTCTTAATTCTTCTCAGACTTTATTTAATAATTAGTATTTATAATGAAATCTTGACTACTTTCTTTTTCTGAGTTTATCTTACCAGTAAACCAAAATGTTTGAACTAATTTTCTGTAATAAACATGAAATAATTTTCAAGTCTTCGGCTTCAATTCTTCTTTCTGTAATATTAATACACCACAAGATAGACAAATCTTACCTCAATTTTATATCGTCTGGTATAGATCATTAATATATATTTCAAAGATATTTGTTAATCTTAAGGAATAAATCAAATAAAGAATAATTGTTCATATTTAAATATTTCGATCTTAATTTATATGTTATGAGACTCCAATTTGCATTGCGTTTTTCCACTTGACGTTTAATTACGCAGAGTCATTGTTCAATTGAAAACCTAAGAAAATATTGAAAATAAGTAAATAAAAATGCAGATGAAAGCTTTGTCATTAATGGAAAATTTGCAATCAAAATTGATTATTTTTAACTTCTTTACAAAACCTCATCTTAATAAAATACAATTTATTCAAAAGAAAATGTATATATACCTGATATACCAAACTCAAAATGTTTATTTCATAAATTCATTATATTATGCTATTTGAAAAATTCATTGTTTCTTGTCGATTTCCTGCTTTCTCACAAACATCGAATTACAATTGCATATTTGGTCATACTCAAATAAAAGGGTAATGATCCAATTAGTTTTGCATTATGCTTATAATGATCACTATTTCCATATATTGAAAGATCCTGCACATTATATTTATCTTGATTATACAATCGTCAAAAAACTGATTCCGTAAAAATTTCCGGATTTTTTGCTTCAGCTTGATACATTTGTTCTCAAGGTTAAAGATTTACTGGGAACCATGTAATGTGATGCTAATGGAGTAACTAATTATCTTACTTGAGATAAATAATTGACTTCTAAGAGTAATTTCTCATTACTGATGTCTAGTTTCTGTTTATTTATTTTTCTTAAAAAGGCTTTTATTTCAAATTTTATCAAATTCGGCTAGAAATTTTCTATGTGTTACAGGAGCTTGTAAAATGGATTTGTAATAATAAACAAGTGTTTCGTGCATTTGACAAAAGAAATTGCTGAACAAAATTTTTGAATGCTTTTTCCAAAAAACGATGGATTTTTAAGTCTTCATTGGTTTTGAAGAAATAACATTATATTCTATTTATATCATTTTCATGTTTTTCTAAAAATGAATTATGTAGAGATAATAACATTTTTAGAGTATTAATTCGATTTATTAAGTTGATTAGTTCATTAAAATCATAATTCAGTTTCCTTTGAGTCATACTAAACTTAAAACAAATTTTTTACCGCTGTAAGGATAATTACGGAACTTATTAAAAAGCTTTTTATCCGTAGCTGCATGGTAATTTCTTCATTTCCTTCTTTGGATTTTCGCCAAAATGGAACCATACTCATGGAATGAATTTTGAGCCAATTTTTTTTCCCTATAAAATAAAGTTACTTATCTCTAATTTAAATTTCTTATAAGAAAATTTGTACACCTTAGACTTAAGAGGTACACAAAAAATAGAAAGCACCACACATTATTTCCCTCTTATTTTTTGACAAACTGTGGCAACGGTGGATATTTACGCCACCTGCATAATGATGGCTTGGTTTCGTCTTGAGCTTTTTAACTATCTGATTATCACCAAAATAATTAGAATTTTGCTTGCCTTGACTGAATAAAATTGTTTAGTGAAAAGCGTATGTATAAAGTATTTTGTTGGCTGTGGATAAAAAGGGATTAATTTAGCGTTTGAAACGTTTTCTACCTTTTTCGCCTGTGCTTCGCAACATTATTCTTTTGTCAATTTATTTTGAAAGAAAAATCTAACTAAATAGCTTACTTTTGCTCTTTAATATTTAAAACTAAACTCTAAAACATTGCAATTATTTCTATATAAACAAAACATTGCAATCTGTATGCATTATTCATAAGATGAAAGGAAGTAAGGTATCTACTCCCATTTTTTTCCGATTACTTATTCTTTTTTACCCTCTTCCTTCAGTTTCAATTAAATTAAAAGGTATCGGAGAAAAATATGTGTTTTTCTCCAATATATTTAATACAAAATAAATGAAGAAATAAAATGCAGGTCGAAGATCTTAAAGGTATTTGTTCATTAATGAGCAGAATGTATGTGTGTGTGTGTAAGTAGATTTGTACAGAAAAAAAATTAAAGAATAAGTAGAGAAACGAAATATAAGTAATATATTATATCATGATATTTTTAATTAAAAATTATTTTCACGTGTATGTTTGGGAGTACAATTTTGAAAGTACAAATAATCAAAAGCTGAATAGAATCTTTCATATTTTTAGAGTAAGAAATTATCATAGCAGAGTGGCAAATATAGTAAACGATTTTATACACTACTTAAGGTATTGTAATTATTTAAAAAGAAACTGGCATTTGATGTTAAAGTCTTTAAAATCACTAAAATCATCTCTTCTTTGTTTGATTTCTTTTAGAAAAACTTTTCTTTGGCTATTTTCTTTCCTCGAGGCTGTTGACATTAATTCCTCATTTTCTTAACCTTTCACTACCAGTGTATCATATTTGATACGCTCGCGGTGGCTCTCCTGTGCCCAGAGTATCGCAATAGATACGCCTTCTGCAGACCAGAGTATCAATAGTGATACGCTTAAAGAGAACGTTTTATTTGATTTTTTTTTTAATATTACTAGATGGTGTTACATTACCACGAAATCTATATAGATAGGTTATTTGGAATGTTGATCTTGGTTATATGGACTTGAATTTCACATCTGGGTATCAGGTGGAGGGAGGGAGGGGATTATTGTTAAAAGCACATATTGCAGCCCTGTTCTTTAAATATAATGATATGATTTAAATAGTGCATTTGCTTTCAGTTTATTTTTTTTTCTTTCTTCTTGCTTCTTAGAAGCTCGATGAGTAATTTATGGCCCTTTATTGGGGTTAGGGCTTTAGGTAGAAGATGCTCTCAGCTGTTCATTTCATTCAGTCGTTTTTTATTTCTAGCGACAGTCATGACGAAAAGAAAGTATTTATCTGATACTGATATTTGTTAATAATGAATGAATCTAACAGTAATGTTAGCGAAAATAATCCAAATCTGTATATAGACATTAAAGTAAAAAAAAATTACTAAGATGTGCCCTTTGTTCAAAATCCTGCGTGAAGCGTCAGAATATGTGTGTAAGACATATGACGTTGGACTATGCATTGATTTTTTTTATAAATATACCATACAGCAAAATAAGATTTATCTTTTATATTTATATATTCCATGTAATGGACCACCATTACACCATAAAATTTATGTAACATATGTAAATATATTTTGTGTTTTCTTAAAAGTATGATTTTTTTATGTAATTCTATGTATAGAACATTCAATTTTCGATTAAATCCTTTTTTCTTTTGTATACATTAAGTTTAAGGCATTTTAAATAAGATATGTAAATACCAAAATATTTTAATGAATAGCTGATTTTAGAGAAATGTTTTTCACGAATTAGGCTTTGTATCTAAAATCGTCTGGGCACAGAGTGACACTCATCGGTAAGAAGCAGCGGGCCCAGAGAAGCACTTCATTTTTCTTCTTCAGGTAGCGAAAGGGTTAAGCATGGCATAAATTGTGTATAATAGTTTATCACACTATATTCCTAAGCATTATTATCTCCCAACACAAAATCTTAATACAAAAAAGCCCTCCATTAGTTTTACAACTGCACATTGTATCTTTTGTTTTCTTCGTTTATTTTACGAAGTGAAGTCCTTAATCGAGGTTGAAGAACCAAGATGATTTTCGTTGTGGTCAATCTTTATCGTTCTATGAAACACATTGAACAATTTACGTTGAACTACAAGTGCATTGGAAATTTCTTTTTTATTATATTTAACAAATTCGCCATGCTTTACAAAGAATAAATCAATCTACGCTGATGTGAATCGTCATCACAGAATAGTCCTTTAGCTTCATTAAATCAAAACATTCGAATATTTTTGTGAAACCATAAAATCCAGTGTTTACCTTTACTTCCTTCCCTGTTGCTCTTAATTGTAATTTAATAGGTATTTAAAATTAAAATATGCAGTATAGCTGTCACTAGATGGTTGAAAACATAAATCCCATTTAAATTATTAACTTTATTATTAAATCAAATGACTTTCCAAGCTTATCGATACAAATTCGGGGTTTTCCACTTTATTAGATTTTTATTTTATATTTGTTTAGGGTTTCTTCTTAAAAAATTTTTTTTTTTCATGAGATAAAATTTCTTTCAATTTAATTTCAAATTCACCTTCATCAGGCATTAGCAACACTGATTAAGGTTTCAAAATTTGCTGAAACCTACAATGAATAAAAACACCTACATATAATTAAAATATAGTATTTGTAGTGTTGAACAAGAATATAAATTAAAATAACTCAAAATTAAACTTCAAGTGTAAATTAACTTTTGAAGAAATATATTGCTTCATGTAAAGACTGGAAATGCTGCTTATCAAACAAGTTAACTCCGATTTTGAAAAACATACACTCGCACTTCAACTTGCTAAATAAGTCAGTCGAATCTGAAAAGCGAAGAACTAGGTTAATATCTCCCTCGAGTCTAACTGCGGTGACTTAAATCTTTACCATAGAGTGTTGCTCCGCAGCTCGCTGACTAAAGTCAAAACACTCAGTTAATTGAATTTTTAATTACTTTATTTAAGTATATATATATATATATATATATATATATATATATATGTGTGTGTGTGTGGGTGAACGTATAATGATTTTACTGAAAAATCATTTAAATTCCAAATTTTTCCAATTCTTTGACTCGCAATAAAGAGTTCATTCTTACTTTCCATTCATACCATTCCAATTTAACTTTTAATTTATGCATTCCCGTATTCGTAAAATTAGCTTTTTACACCGTCGCAGATCTGTAGGAATAATTCCTATCAGTCTCTCAAAATACATTCATTCAACACTACATGATATCCAGAAAATCCATCCATATGAATTTGAAGCAAGGTGAAATTTGCCCTCTTTCGCTTTGGCAGTGAATCCTTAACCACGTTATTCTGCTCCCAATGTAACTATGTAAATGTCCTCTCCCTCTCATTCAAAAGGAATAAATTGACTTTATCTGGAATTAAAGTGATTATTACAGCTAAAACTTCTAGTATCAATTCTAATCATTCATTAAATGTTTCTCCTAATTACATATAAACATACATACACGCACACACACACACACACACATATATATATATGTGTGTGTGTGTGTGTATGTGTGAGTGTGCGTGTCTTACTTTAAAATTTAAAAGGAATAAGTTGCATAGACTTTACAAATCTGAAATTATTTAGAAATAAATAATGATCATGTATTTCTTTTATTACTCTATCTTCGACCATAACGTGCGTTCGATAACAGGAGTTATTTTAATGTTAAGGAAATTGAGGAGAAATGGCATGAAGTGGCTGTTACTCTATGTCTTATAATAGGCGCCATTTGGCTATCACCAAAACCTAACGACTGAACGCAATATTTCATCATCTGTCACTCGATTACAATTAAACTGAAAACACGTTTTCTCGTTCAAATAGCAAACTCTTAGTCGCGCCTGGTCACAGGAATAAATTAAGGAGCTGTCAACCAAAAGAAAAGAAGCAAGGAGCCGCGACTTGAGTATGGTATTCATTAGACAAATAAGAACTGGGTAACTTAAACTCATTTGTAACTCTATATAATTCCCCGCGAATGAAATTCAGACACCCCCTTTCCCAACACTTTAACTCGTTCTTGATTTACATAATTATATACCAATAAAATTTTTATATATATATATATATATATATATATATATATATATATATATATATATACATATTATTTATTTATTTGTTTTTTTAATTTTGAGATCGCTGTAAAAGGAAAATTATTTATCTTACCCGGATTACCATTTTATTTCATATTGTAACTTTATAGATATTGTTAAGAAGGGCGTATTACTTCTTTTTCGGCAAATTCAAGTAAATAAGTAAATGAGTAAAAGTTTGTAAACATTATAAAGGGTGTCCCTAAATTAACGCAAGATTTGAATTAAAATGCAGAAAAAAAAATTCTCCATTAAATTCTTTTTTTTTTTATTGAATTGTAAATTACACATGTTAGGGTTATGTATGGAATAACACCTAAGGCAAATGGCATCCACGGCTGTGCTGGTACAAACACACTCTTAGGTCGAAATTTTTCATGACATTTTGTATAAATGAGGCTGAATTTCGTTGATGCAGTGTCGAATTTCCTCCTTCATTGCTCGCTTACTTGCGAGTTTGTTGGTATACAATTCATACATTGCTTTTGACTTATAACAATTCCATAAAAAGAAATCCAATGTTGATAGATCACTTGATCTAAGAGACAAATTCTTATCAATGAAACGAGACAGTACAAGGCCAGGAAATGTTTCATGCAATAATTGAATTGTTTCACGTACTGTATGGCATATGGTACCTTCGTCCACTTGCGAACAATCGTGAAACCACTTATCGTCCGCATTAATGTAATCCAACTTAGGCAGAAAGATTTGTGTTATCACGTCACGATATCAAGCTCCAATAATATCCACTGCTCGATTAGCTTCAGTTTCAAAAATGTATGATCCTGTGATGCGTCCAGTCGAAATTCCGTACCAAACAGTGAGACATTGAGGATACATTTGTTTTTTGACAATCACATGTGGACTCTATGAACTGAGAACATGTGGACTCTATGAACTGAGAACATGTGGACTCTATGAACTGAGAACATGTGGACTCTATGAACTGAGAACATGTGGACTCTATGAACGGCAATTTTAGCAATTAACAAAGCCCTCTAGGTGAAAATATGCTTCATCGCTGAAAAGGATTTTGTTCAAGAAATCGGCATACACTTGTTGATATTCAATAATATTCTCAACGAACTCTTCGCTGTGCATGGTCGTAAGGCTTCAGTTCTTATATCAGTTGAACTTTATATTCATGGAGATGCAGATTTTCAGTGAGTATAAGCTGTAGAGAGCTTCTTGAAATTTGCAATTTTTGTCCACAATGCCACTCTGATGTTTCCGGACTTTCACCAACACTCTTACGCACAGCTTCGATACTGACATTAGAACGGCGTACTATTGGATGTTCAGTGTCTTTAGCATCACCAATTGGTCCAGTATGCTAGAATTTTTCAAATACTTTCTTCACCGTTGACAAAGTTAAATCCCTATTCCGATAATATTTTGTGCAAATTTTTTGAACTGTGACCGCCAGATTCTCATTATTTTTGAAATATTGTTCAACAACTATAACACGTTTTAGCTATCGTGTAACACTCCATTTTTACTTACCCTAAGCTATCAGCCGTCAAATGTTTTTTTTTTTAATAGGGTAGCTAAAACATCACTGCACGAATGGTGGCCAATTCAAATATTGAGTTAACTTTGGGACATCTTTTGTTAAATATTAATCTCGATTAGAATTAATAATTTGTAAATGATTCTAAAATCTGATGTGATCATATTCGTTAATTATGGATTATAGTTGTATTTTTTCACAAAATGGTTTTTTAAGTTTAAAGGATATATAATTAAAAGATAAATATATTAATTTTTTTTCTATGCAAATTTTGAAAAGTATTAATAATTTCAATTTAACGCTAGCGTAAAAAATGGCATATGTAACACTGCAACTTTTTCACTTTTCCTATTCGTTAATTAAATCATTATGCACAGATCTATTCTGGGTTTCAAAAGAAACAACAATAATAGCAGATTAGTATTTTACAATCATTTATTTTCTCTTAAATTTCTACAATGCATTAAATCAGGATGCATCATTCTTTTTATCATTTGCCATCCTTTTTATCATTATAATGCAATACTGAAAACCATTTGTAAGAAAACCCTTTCGGAAAGGACTAGGGAATTAAATTAAAAGTGAATTATTAATTAAGATATTTACTTTATAATTAATTTGTTTAGTTATTATAAAACTATTTAATTTGCTACTCATTATACATTACTACCTATTCGTTGTTTAGTTATTGATTTTATCATAAAATTTTAACATTTTTTCCGTGTATAAAGAAAAAAATAGAGGATTATACTTACATAGAATGTTTAATATTTAGTTGAATACATAAAGATAAAAATAAGATAATTTTAAACTGATTTTTGGTATCATCAAACATATATAATTTTAAATTAATATATTAATTCAAACTAATTAAAAATATAAGTAATGTGAAACAAACATTTTATTATTTGGGTGCAGGTTGCAAACAGGACGATCATAACGTATATATGTACACCATTAATTCAATCAAGTGTAACAATCATATAACAGTAAGTTTCAATATAAACCCCAAACCACAGTTTTCCTGAGTATTTTTTAACTCTCTTCCTACTAAATTAATAGAGCCCATTTTGATCCATTTAATTATACGACCTAATTTCATTCAACGATTGATTACCTCATATGATCCAGAAAGGGAAACTCGGGTAACTTTCGGAAAGGCTCCCAGACCATCCCATGGGTCTACGAAGGCTCCAAGGAGAATTTCCCTTTGGTCTGGTACAGTGAAGTTCTCTTAATCAACCAAGGGGTGTGGGGAACAGACGAACCGATTAATTATAGGGCCCTTGCTCTGACATAATCCTATTGGATCTCTTCTTGCGGTATTATATAAGGTCTATCTTAAAGGTATCTGTTTTGTTGAGCAAAATTTCTCCTTCGTATGAAGTAGGATAGAGTGTTGGCTCTCTGTCTTGTAAGTAAGTAGTTTGTTAAAGTAGGTTAAATTGGTTCCTTGGATTATTAGTTAGGAATGGTTAGACTCTGAAGGTGTTGAAATACTGTAAATTTGTATTTTATTTATTTATTTGATTCGTCTGCAGAGTTAGAAATATATTGCAAAACTGTGACCCATTTCGGATGCAAAAATATCACATGTTTAAATATATATTTGAACTAAATGAAAGAACTGAAAAGTGTGCTGTCTAATAAATTTAATAAGACTTTGTTTAGAATAATTTCAAATGTAATGGCAAATTATTCCATTTAAGTATTTATGTTTAACATAGATTTTAGTAAGTTTCACCAAAAAATAAAAAGTCACTAAATGCCGGTTTTAATAATTGACTCGCAAATTGTTTTCGAAAAATTAATTTTTATTCTGATGGAAATGTAATTTTAGTACCCATTATCTATATTTTGATTTGATTTATTTTGAATTTAACGAAATCCAATTAAGTATATAAATAAGATGTAATTCGTTATATTTTTTATAAATTTGATCTGTAAATAAAACCAATTATAATTATCATTCTTTAAAGTACCTTTATGTATGAACGCAAATTTAATGCACTAATATTTTATCCTTTTATTCAAAGATTGTGTAAACCACGCAATGTAAAATAGTTGAATTTTTAAAAATAAATAACATATAACAGTTGTTATTTTGTTTTATACATCGTTTGTCTAAAATAATAATTTGTTAAATTCTACAATTTTTCCAATAATTTATTCTATATATTCTTCATATGTTTTATATTTACGCAACACAACATCAATTCATACTTTCATTTAAAATGCTCTTATACATTTAATATTAAAAGCAAACGATTTATAACTTACTTTTTTGTTTTAACACTTCCTGTAGTGTTAGAATTTATTCATCTGCTGTTCAAAACAAATATGTAAAAAAATATTTTTAGTTTCATTTTACGCCAACAAAAATTATATTTCGCTTAAAGTATATTTAATTTAGCAGTTTATCGTTTGCATTAATTTTAATATCTGTGAACAGATTATATCATGGTCTACTTATCAAGTCTATTGTTTCGTTTTATTTTAGTACTAATAATTTGATTTTTATTGAATTAATGGTTCTTTTTTTACTTTTTGATGTTAAAAATTAGCATGGTGTTTGCACTTTAAAAATTTATTTGTTTTCATGTTAAAAAAAAGAGAAAGACAGGTAATAAAGAATGCCATGATATTCGTGGAAAAGTCATTTTTTTAGATAATGACTCATAAAAATATAGCTTTATTAATATTTCGACACCTAAAGAGTGGTTATAGAATTTTACAATTACAATTATATATGCCAACGTGTAATTTGTTCACATTTTATGGTAGGCAGAGTAAGTACCTTAAAAGAGATAGTAGTTCTAAAAAAATAACACACGCACAATAAACTCCAAAATGAAATATCAATTAATAGTTGTCACTTCATTTAAATCTATAAAATTGTTGTATTATATATTGAATGAAAGCAGATGCTTTTGTATATTTTTGCTTTTTACATCAATGATTTTGCTAGATGATCATTAAAATCATATATGCAACACATATACTTAAGTGATCATTTTACGAATTTCGAGCTATTTTATTATTTTATGCAATACATAAGTAGTACACATCTCTTTTAAAATGCATTTTAATACGTTTATTTTACTATTTTTCAAAAATATTTATTTTGTGCTGAAACTAGATTCCTGCTTCTAATTGTTAATCAAACAATCTAATTATCAATTTTTGAAAGAAAATATAGCTTAATACTCTTTTTTTCGAATTAAGGAATTTTAATAAATATTTAAATGTCATATATTTCGGTTTTTGTTACTGATTCATTACAATTAGTTTTAAGTTAGACAGAAACCAATTATGAACACGTTATCAAGCTATTTAAGATTTCTCTTTTTTTATTTACTTTGCAATTTCTCAAATTCTTTATAAAACTATGATGAAATATGTCATTTATTTGAAGGATGATAGTTTCAGAAATAAGTAAGGTAAAAAGAAGCTATATATGTATTGACATTGATGTATGAGGAGAGTAAAAAAAAATATTAACATGAGGGAAAACTTAATTACTCTAATTTTTTCTTTCTTTCTTGAAACTTGAGTAATTTAAATATATCGTTCGAAAAAATAATAAGTTTATAATGAAAAATATAATAAGTAATTTTTTTTTCTTTTCATAGTAAGATGTGGAAAATGATGGCTCTTACAAAAATTGTGCTTTATATATTAAATCATAGTGAGATTTTGATTATTCTAAAAAGTTTTAAAACTAAGAATTGAGCACGAGCATTATTATTACTAATAAGACGATTATCAATGTCTATATAATTTTCCTGAATGTGTATTATAATCCTGGAGAAATTCATACAATTATTCTTGGTAAAACTCTTGAGACAAATCTATCAATTAAAACTTTAATGAAATATAATTATCATTTACTATTAAGAACCATTTATATTCTTATTTGTTATACTTACAAACTGACAGGAAAATAATTTTATTTTTTTAATTATCATCCATACTTTAAATACTTTTAATTCAAACCATACTATTATTCAGTAAACGAACAAAATGCTTATATTCGCTATTATTATTACAGAAAATAAAGTGGTTTCAAAGTTATTGAATATTAAATAAATTCATAATCTAGTGTATGACGTATGTATGACGAGTATTATTCAGTGGAATAATAATACATAAAATATAACATTAATTATTGAAATAATAGTAAAAATTTCTACCTCAATCAAATTAATCATTAAGAAGAATTACAATATAATACTAGAGTTATTGAAAATACACACCAATATAATTGTCAGAAAAATAATATTATTAAAGATCAAATTTCATATTCAGTATATGAGCCAATGACTACATTCTGTTCAAAAAAATAACCTCATGGAAGTTGGTTAGTCATGGTCAACCACTTTGTTTGCAATGATATTATATACTCTCCTGGACAAAAAAAAATAGCGCACCAAGAAATAATTGCGGGATCGTAACGAAACTTAGCATGAAGGTAGCTGTTGGAGAGATATGCAAATGATTAGAAATTCAGCGTGATTGCGCATTACGTATAGCCGGTAGAGGGCGTTTAACGTCGCTCTCCGTGGAGTATAAATCATGGAACCAAAGCTTTTTTAAGTGTGCTGAATCGTTTACAAAGGAAGATCTGTGTTAGACATGCCATTACGCCGTTTTCGAAGAAAATACGAGCATCTGTCGCAGTTTGGGAGTTGGAGAATCATCGGCATGATGGAAGCTGGGTGGTCAGCTTAGCGAGCAGCTCGTCAATTAGGCCACTCTGATTGTGTTGTGAGGATGTGTTGGGACCAGTGGATCCGAGAGAGAGAGATGTCATTTACACGAAGACCAGGCTCAGTACGCCCTCGACAGACCAGTCGTCGAGAAGACATCGTAAGAAATGCACGCATACAGCCAACTGCTTCATCGCCCGCCATCCAGACACATGTAGCACCTTCACTAGCCGCCCCTGTGTCTTCTCGAATCATACGAAGGCGCCTGGCTGAAGAAAAGTTGGGATCGTGGTGCCCATTACGTGTGATTCCATTTATGCCCACCCCTCGACGCCTCCGTTTGGAGTGTTGACGCGCTCGAGGAAACTGAACTGCAGCGGTATGGAACCAGGTCGTCTTTAGCGACTAATCCAGATTCAATCTCAGCAGTGGTGACAATCGCGTTCCAGTGTAGAGACCCAGTGGTGAACGCCTCAATTCTGCCTTTCCTTTACAGCGACACACTGCTCACACAGTTCGTGTGATGGTATAGGGTGCCATTGATTACAATACACAGTCACCCCTAGTATTGATCTGTGGCACCATGATAGCCCAGCTGTATGTCCATGACTTCCTACTATCACATGTTTTGCCACTCATGCAATGGTTCCCACGAGCCATTATTCAACAAGACCATGCTCGCCCACACACGGCAAGGGTGTCACAAGACAGTCTCCGCATTGTTACTACCCTTCCTTGACCTGCTCGATCTCCAGATTTGTCTCCAACCGAGCCTATCTGGGATCATTTGGGACGTCGAGTTGGGCATCCCGCGAGTTTGAACGAACTGGATTCAAGGTTACAGCAAATATGAAACGAAATGTCTCAAGATATCATACAGAACTTATATGCTTCACTGCTCCATCGTATCGCATCGGGCATTCGCGCTACAGGGGATTCAACAGGATATTAAATCCTACGTTCTTTTGCCTTTTTCTCTGAAAATAATGATCCTTTTTTTTGATTTTCTAATCATTTATTTATATCAATGTAGTCATTACGAATGTAAAATTTCCTTTCATTTTGACGACTCCTTCTTGGTGCGCTAATTTTCTTTCTCCATGAGTGTATATATATATATATATAACCATCGGGATCTGGTCAGTAATCCAATAAATACATGTTTTGCACAATAGTTTTCTGTGTTGATGTTAAGTGGGGTGAGGAGAATGCGGTACTATCTCAGATATCTTCCTCGTCACATGACAATGGATAGAACCTTTGTAGCCCATCGATGTTATCCTTCTTATTGATCTGACAAGAAATTTATAAAATCTGGCCGATCTGTATCACTTTAAGAATATTAAGTACTTTTTCATTTCAGGCAAGGAAAATTTTTTGGTGACAACACACATTATATACATATTTGGCTAGGCGTCAGTTCTATCATTATTAGCGACTTCATAGTTTGCCCCTGTGAAATGGAAAAATACCACATATTTTATAATAACAGCTACATTACGTATTCATTTTTTTTCTGTAAATTCATAACTTCTTCATAAAGTGTTATTTTACAGTAACATAATTCTTAAATAACATAGTGGTAAGAAATGTATCATTTCTAAGGTTTTAAAAGAATGAGGCACATAGATCAATAAAAATATAAATAAAGAATCAATACTTTTCCATTCAATCTAAATTTGAGTCCAAAAATCGTCATAAATAAATCTATCATAGCAACGCATATTTATTTTAACATAAAAAAACATCATCATTTAATTCCAGATGGAACTGACTTTTTATCCCTTAATTCCTAGTTTATCGAGCGAACCGAACAAAAGTAAATGATGGTTTTGGAAACCTAAATATGCGTAAAAACGGATTGCCCGTTTCTTTTCAAATTTCCGTCCTATGTACGTGATCAGTGTTTAAAAAAATAAGAAACACACAATCAATTGTACATGCAATTCCCGAATTCAAAAAATAAAGAACAGCATTGCATCGGCTATTTATTCTTTCTTTCATGTTTGATCGCACGTATTGAGAATACGGTTAAAATATTTCGATAAACTTAAAAACTCTTCTTAAATGGTAGAATCTTGCTTGCGATTGAGTTTTTGAAGCTATTACTTTTAAAATTGAGTAAAACGTAATCTGATGATGATATTTTAAAGTACATAAACAAGGTTTTTATTATGGAGCTTGGAATTTCAAATTACAATCGAATTGCATTTTGGGTCATTTGATTTTATAGGTTTCGTGAATTTACTTATGTTTCACATAGATAATCATATGAATTATGTCGAAAGAATCATCAAGTGCAATATTGCTTGTGAGAATCCTTTTCTAATCTCGAAATACGATATTTTACATCGATTTATAGACATTTTCTGTTCTCGTTTTAAATAATTCAAATCTAAAATCTACTTGATTTTTATGTAAACTAAAAGTTCTATATTTTTTTTGTGTGAGTTAGATGTTAGTTTGGCATTATACGTAAACACTTTTTTTCCAAAACACATTAATTTAAGTATTCAACTTTGAGAAAAAATAAAGTTTTACTTAGAATCATATAAATTATTTAATTCGTTCAAATTTGCAAAATAAAAATAATAAAGAAATATCTCACAGGTCTCTGAATTTATTGGTACGAAAGTGAAACTGAATTAAATTATAACTGAACTATTATATATTTTTTTTTTTTTTTTTTTTTTTTTTTAAAATATTATGAATCACAATAAAAGATTGCCAATTTCTGAAATAAGAATTTTACAAAAAACAAAATCGTCTGCAGAATTTACTCTACTCCAGCATCTGTTCAACAAAAAATTTGGTTTGTAGAATTTAAAATAATAATTCTTACACAGAATACAAGTAATTTATACAAAATTAATCTAATCTCTTAGTAGTCTGTTGGTTGATCTTTATTACATTCGTTGTTCTAAAACCAATCATTATGTATGGAAAAATAAGAATGATAAGTTATAAAGTATAATTTGATTAGTTTTTATTAATTTTGTTGTTACAGTGTCATATTTTTTTAAATGGATGCAATTATAGCCTCATAATTAATGAAAATCAAAGAAGGGTTTTTTTTCTAGTGTTAAGGGCTTTGAAAAAGCAAAAGAAAAGCTTACAAAAATGAATTTATTTTTAGTATATATATATATAAGCCCTTTTTTTAATAGCTATAAGCCCTTTTTTTAATAGCTTCTGAATATATTGTATAATAATTTCAGAAGCCATTGTGAATAAGTCCAATTTCATCAATATTTTTTTACATAAACTTTGAAATAAAAATTAAATTATTATTCTTCTTTCGATATTTGTTGGTAACACTGAAAAACAAGAAATTCACAGTAACTGTAAACGTTACTTCTAATTAGAATTGTTTGAGTTATGACAATAAATGTTATTTTATTATTTTTACATAAATTTCTTATCTTTTTCAGTTGCCAAAAGGTATAAGTCCTAAAATTTTTAAGATGCTGTCATTATTTCAATTAATACTTACGTTTTTATTTACACATCGTATATATATCTTGTTTTTTGCAGAGTTTACTCCTCGAAAAAAGACTTTATACACTTTTCTAATTAAATTAATAAGCCAAGAATTTTAAAAACTAATGTATAATGTACTATACGGGTACTCTATTTAAAAAAAAACACCATTTTTACTATTTCATTAAATCTCTTAGTAGGCTAATGATAGTGACAGAAGAGTTAAGAATTTGAATGAAATTCGGAAAGAAAACCCGTTGTTTTCTAAAACCGTAAAGAGAAATTTTGCGCCAAATCTGGTGAATATAGTTCCCAAAAAATTGTCAGTTTACTGTCTTATTATGATGAACATTTCACAATTCGTTTTTAATATTTCCAGGAGCTTTCGAAGGTGGTGTGAATAAAATTGGACACGTAATGCGATTAGAGTGAAATATACGTAGCGAGTTGGTAATCAGAGCGCACAATTTGTTGAATTCTTAAATTGTTCATCTAATACTCCTTAGCTACCATTTGAAGTCAAAAATTGGCAGAACAAATAAACCAAATAAATTCTAACACTAATAACTGACATAATTATTGTTTTGCATTTAATTTGTTTATTATCAATGTTAGAATGCAAATTTTAACATTTTAGGAGTTTTGTGTAATTCATAAAACTAATTAATCAGTTTACATTATAAAATTATTTACAATACTAAATTGAATATATAAATATTTTTAAGTTTGATGACAAATGATTGGTCAAATATGATTCATGTTATTTTCATTTTCTATTATTATATTTCATATATATTCTACTATTTGTTCTATTTAACATTTAAATTTATTTCCGTTAAAATATAGAAAAAAGTATTTTGTACTGAACACAAACAATTAATCAATAGAAGAAATCAAAATTGTATTCTCAATGTGCATCCAAATAATTTAAAATGTCAAAGTAGGAAAAAATCAAAACAAAAATGAAACCTCAAAAAATGAATTATCATATACAATTCAACTCGTGTCATTTTAAATGAACACACTAATTTATATCGAATTTTAGTTGAATTCATTTAATTCATGTTTATAACTTAATATAGCACTACCGAAGCTTTTCCGAGTTCATTAGTAAATTACAAGAAATAATATGATCAAATATTTATGCTGCTAATTGATATATATATATATATATATATATATATATATATATAAATAAATATGAAGGTTTATAAAAAATGTGTTAGTAATAGTTTTATTATGTTGTTTTATGAAAATTTTTCATTCCATTAATACAGAAAGAAACTTGATTTTACCAATGATACATCTTACTGTGTTTAGTTACTATTTTCTTTGAGAAAACACAGAAATTTTGTTTCATTGTTATATGATTTGACACACCCATAATTGTTGTATGCATTTAAATTATAGTTTTCTGAGAATAGAAGTAAATTCTAAATTTAATAAATTTAGGAGAGTAATGAAACTTATACTCAACAGTGACTAACAAAATAAATAAATTTTAAGCTTTATAAAAATAATCAAAAGATAATATTTTAAATATCATAACAAATCAAATAAGGTAAGGCATTGTTTTAGACAAATGCATCGACTTCTAATAATTTTAATGTTGCAAATATGAATGGCATTCTATGATTTAAATAATTAATTGCTCCTTTCATATTATATTAAAAAAGATAGTGTAGTTTACAATAATTAAACTTTCAAGTAAACACATTTTTAGATGTGTTTTGGAGTACAGAGGAAAAAGTTTCATTTTAATTTTGAAAAAGATATTCACAAACATCAATAACTCAAAAAACTGACTGTTTGGGGAATGTGACATGATTTTAATATTGCATTTATTGAAATATCTCTGAGTAGAAGTAGCGAAATTTGGGCGACCATTATCGTGATGTAATGTCCGATTCTATACCAGTTCATGACGCTTTCTCGATAAGTGTTCTCGTAAGATTTTCAAACTTCATACGTAATATTCACCCCTCACAGTAATTTCTGGAGGCACAGCGTTTTGTTAGATTACACATTTATAATCAAAGAATTTAATCTTTATGACCTTACAAAAGATTTTTTTTTCGGCGGGGGAAATTTAGAGTGTTTCTATACATTTATAGCTGACTTGGTAAGGAAATTAAAATATTGCACTTTAGTTTCATCTACTGTTATAGCCGGCTTTAGGTAATTTGGATCATTTTCTTACATTTGTTTCCACTCACAACCATAGTGAATACCTAATTGCATTTGTTCTTTGGTGAGGTGTTGAGGGACTCATCTGGAACAAACAAGACGAATATGTAAATGTTTACTTAGATTGCGAAATATCAAAGTTTTCGAAATGTTAGATGGTGCCCCTATTTTCTTATATGACATTCATCAATTTTCCTGCAAGATTGCCCTCACAGTATTAAGTTTTGATCATTCGCAACACTTTCTGCTCGTTCAGGCTTTAGATCCAGTTCTGCAGTCAAACGTCCTTCTTTGAAATCAAATTACCATGCCACCTAAGACAGCGAAACATTTGTCTTTGTAAACTTTTTTCATTAACTTACCTGTTCCTGAAGCTGTTTTTCCTAAGCGATAAGAAACTTTCATAACACAACGTGCTTCGATTTTTAACTCAATCACTCAGTTCCATTTCTGTAGGGCAAATAAAACAGTTCTTTTAACAAGAACGAAACTAGGAAAGTAATATTCTCCTTCGTTAGTATATTTATAAGTGTCCAGTTGATATTTTTAAGAAATCTCTTGTACTTCCATTTTTTTTATTTCATTGTGTTGTTATTCAGTGAAAATATAACTCTCAGTTCTTATACAATAGTATTTGCATATATATATATATATATCTATTTGTTTCAATTGAATACTCAAAAAGAAAAGGTAGTAACCAAATAAAAATTACAAAAATTCCTGAATAGTCATTTGTTATAGAAATAATTTTAAAAATAAAAAAATATACTTCTGCGAAGCTTAAGATAATAAAAACCAGAAAGAAAAAGAAGAAAAAAAATATTGAATTCATTTATTTAAAATTAGAGTATTTTATTATAGTGATTAACAAGAAAATTGTTTAATATCAGACCACAAATTCGCCAATTTACTCATTCAAAAATTGAGTCTAAAAATACAAAATCAAGAGTGATAGATACTTATATAAGCAAAATTTAATATATATAAGCAAGTAATGCATTATGTTGTTGTCTTCACAGCTCAGCAAAATGAAAAATGTATGTATTTGTGGCATTTAAATATAATTAAATTTTTAAAAGCTTAAATATCTTGATAAATATAAAGATCTGAAATCAATGATAAAAATTAATAAAAGTTTATATTTTCTTAATGCTGTTACAGTTATATTGGTTGAATATGAATTAAAATAATAATATGCACAGTAGAAACATTCAAAACCCCATTCTATAGTTTAAACAATTTTTATCAAAATTAACCATGTTTATGAATCCAAATATGCTCATAAATAATTATAAAAAAATAAGTTATTTCAAGTTCTCGATGTTTTATGTATTTTGCTATAAACTATTAATCATGTTATAGAACACTAAAATTCATTTTCAACAAGTAATTTTATAATCTATAGTTTATTATGCGAATGTAGAAGGAACTAACTTTAAGAATTAATTCAAAATTTTAATATGGGGAGAGCGTTTTTGAAATATTGGTATCCCAAAAATAAAATTATAAAAAAATATTATTTATATGTTACATTTTACAAATACTTAGTCCTCAAGAAATTTTAATAGCATACAACTTAATTGATGTTATTAATGTCATACTTCGTTGCATTAGATTTTTGTTTAAATATAAAATTTCTTATTTATTAAAAATCACAAAACTATTTGATATTATAATAAAGAGAAAAAGCTTGCAATTTTTTGTGTGTTTCCTTTTCTAAATATTATAAGGAAACTACGTAAATTATAATATAAATAAAGGAAATTATAAAATAAAAATCATACTTGGCACAATCTTTGAAACAAGCTAAACATTAAAACTCAATAATATCTGTTATAAATTTTAAAATACACGTTCTAAATATATTTGTTACATATTACGAAAGAAAAATGGTAATAAGGAGTAACATGTAATTACGTCCGAATTAATCTTATTTTTATTTATTTTCAACATATTCTTTCAAATAAGGTTTCAAAATATTTGCTTCGCAAAAAAATTTCAATATTTTTTCCCTTTATTTTACATAATAATGTTTCTAGCTTTCTTTCAACAAATTGCTTTCTTTACTAAATATTTTTTTTAAAGTTTGCACATATTTTTTTTTAATTTTATTTTCTGCATTTTCCGACATAACAGATATTAAGAATTTTTAAGTTTGGCCTTAAGTATTCAGGATATTTATAATGGAGAAAATTTTTAAAAAAAATAAATTACACTTATAAGATAAAACTTACATGGAAGTTGCTTTCTTCTAATCATTTTTGAACAATGCTTTTGTTAGTAGAAAATAAGCTCTTACAAAATCATTCTGTATATTTTTTTTTTGTATTCCTATATCAATATAATCTCTATTTTTAGAATTTCAGTCCCTACATAACAATATCCTCCCCGTATCAATTTTCAAAGAAATTTTCTGAAAGAAAATTTTAAAAAAATAATTGCATAACTCGGAAATATTTTAATAGAATTTTTAAGAAAGGAAGGAACGCATGAACAAAAAATAAATGTTAAAAATTCTTTTTTTCTTGGTGCACATAAAAGAAATACAAGAAAAGAATGGTTATGCAATAGTCTTCTCTTTATATTTTCTATAGAGTCTATTATGTATTTCCTGAAAGGAAATATATTCTCCATCATGGGTTCTGAATTTCTGTTGCTTGAATTTCATTCGTGCAATGGGTTAAAGAAAAACCACCATTGATAAACAAAATAATAAAAAAAATTCAACAAGTTGATGTTGGTTGAAATCATTATATAACGATGTTTTTGAAATTTTTCTTTGAAGTTACTTCAGATTCCTAAGCTGCATAAAAAGTTTTTCATATAGGATATAGAACGAAAAAGTATTATCTCCATTCAAATATATCTCGTTTTATTTAATTTTGAATTCCTTTTTGTCATTTCTATATTGTGCTTGAAGTTATTATTAACATATATTTTACTCTTTTATGAAAAATTTTTAAAATGGCTTCAAGTTAATTTGGTTTGGATTTATTGACGTCGCATTAGAAGAAACATGAGGACTATTGGCGACGGATCTTGTAATTTTGAACATCGGTCAAGTGACGAGGATGACACCTGAGCTGGAACCCCTTTCCTAACTTCCACACCATACCAATTCGGAGAAATTTTGGCCCCGGAAGATTTTAGCATGCATCATCCCCGGCTACACGTCGGGTCTTCATTGACATCAAGGCTGGAACAAAACCACCAGCTGCTAAACGGATGCCTTAACCACTGGGCTACTGCAGCTAATGCTTGAAGTGAAACATAATTTTTAAATACGAATTGTCATCATCATGTAGACGAAATGAAGAAGTAGCAAAAATTATAAAAATAAAGAAATATTCATTAACCTTAACCTTAGAACACAAGCGTGTTTATACACACCGCTATCACTAGAGATACGTAAAATTTACTTGTTCATGTAAAATTCATTTTATTTGCCTATATTTTATTAATATTATTTTCATTTATAATGAAAGTCATTTTCCTTTTAAATTTAATATAATTTACACTATTGAAAAATAATTTTTGATAATAATCAGTCAACAATACTATTATATGTCTATACCAGAAGAACATGATTTCTGGTGCTCTCCACATACAAATTTTCCACATTTGCAGTAGAATGCCCCATACCTTCCACTAGAAAACGTTATATCCAATATAACTTTTGTTGACAAACTGTTATTTTATAAGTAGAAGTTAGTATTAATTATTATATTTTTATGATGTTTTTCAGTTTAGTGTTATCATTAATTTTCGTATCTCTTACATTACCATTTATTAGTTTTATTATGTAAGCAATCAAAAATTTAATATGACCTTGCACGATTGTATTTTGAATAGTTTTAGTCTTTATATTTTTTATTTTGAACATGTAATTTAATTTTTTTTTTTACTTTTTTCCATATCACTACTGCACTCAATTTTTTGAATCGAGAGATGAATCCCTAAATCAGAATCAATCTCTATTTTATCATCAGGAATATAGTCTGGATCAACATCATTGTCCTCACCATCTTCATCAAGCTCAACGTTATCGCTACTTTCACAATCATCAGATTCCAAAATCAATTCTAGGGTGCCTTTATACATTGAGTATTTGCATCGTTTGGCCATTTCTTCAACACAGTATGAAATAAGAATTGAAGCACCTTTATATAAATCATTCACAAATTTAAAAATAAAGACAAGATTGCTGGAAATACATTAAAATTACGTGTTTATAAAGTCATATAATGCTAACGACACGTAAATTTTGTGGGTAAAATTTTGCACTTTACCAGCGACATGTGAAGTTCACATGTGGTGATTTGTAGCTGCATGAAGAAGAGACAAATGAACCGTAGATGAAAAAGTCAAACCACTTGGCATGCAGAGAATTAAGTGACACGTAAGTAAGCATCAAAATCAAACAAGTACATAGGTAGAAAAGGGAAGGGCAGAAATAGTCAATAAAGAAAGATTGCACGTGAAATACATACACACACACACACATATATATATATATATATATATATATATGTAGTATGTTTACATTTTGAAACGACTTCGAACACTAAATGGTGCCATGAACTGTATCTCTACTTTGTGATTTCTTTCCAAGGGGTCTACTCGGTCACCGGCAGACGGAAGAACGCAGCCAACAGAGAACGAGCGATCTGATAGCTCCTTAATATGTATAACCAATAGTTCTGTTTCAAATTTGTAAATACTGTATAATAATATTTGGTTTAATTAAATATCATCTTCAAAAATCTGCTTTGTTTTGAACTAACTTGTGACATCTTAATACGAGCCATAAAATTCCCTTCTAGATAGGATTCCTGGCCATATCAATACTAACAACACACACACACTATCATCAATAATAACACACGGTCATCATCATCATCATCAATGTCATCAATATCATCATCATCAATAACAATAATATCAACAATGTCATCATCATCACTACTGAACACATACATATATATTTAGAAAATCAACTTTAAGGTAAAATTACAATTGGAAGGAGTATTTAAACACAGAAAAATACTTTTGAAAATTATTTTATGTATGCATATTGAGGTATTATTGAAAGAGAAAGAGAAAATACCCTTAGTAGTCCTAATTTTCCCCAAGAGAAATGTTTGTTTTCTTATACTAATAATCTTATTAACATAATAAAAGTGCAAGTTCAGGCACATTAGTGAAGGGTCATGTAAATATGACCTAGTCAAATGATTAGAAGCTAACTTTGATATTACACAACATAATATCTAAGTTAAAATGAAGTATCTGGTACAACTCGATGATTGGAGACTTTTGAGTGCAACAACTACTTAAATTGGAAGATTTAGGTTATAGAAACCCTTCGTTACTTTTCTTCATTACGTATCACCACTTTGGCGATCTTCTATCTACGTTAGCGTTTTTTCTAGACCAGGGGGGCCCCGAGACTTTACTTTAACCAATATCTATTTAAGTGTAAGAGCCTTTTTTTCCCCCACCTTATAGATCTTTAATGTAATATGGGATCAAAATTAACAAAACGATAACGGAACTAACAAACGTAATCACCCTGGCTACCACCGATTCATTGTTTATTAACTAGTCACGCATAAGCAACATGGGCGCTGTTGACGATGGTCCTCTTAACGACCTCTTCTAAGATTAGGATTAATGTGTAACTGATTGGCTTTATTTTTCGATGTGCCCATTGGAATAACATTCATGTTCTGTTTTTAACGACAATTATATTATCAGACAAGTAAAACAACTATATGTTCTTCCTTCGAGTATTTCTTAAGTTTATTTTTTCTTTTACATGGCTTTATATAATATAAGTCAAACGTAGGGACGAATTTTATCTTGAATACATGAGTCATATATAGATGAGAAACATATTGTAAGGATTTCCTTCCATTTAGTTGTTGTCTTCAGATATTTTACTGACGTTATTTAATTCAAACAAATCAACGTCCACTTATGTGTTCTTAATGGAGATTTAGTAAAAGACAGATGATGGAAAGCTAGAAGGTATACTAATAGGCCGAAGGAAGGATAGCCCTGAAAGAGTAGTAATAGACAAGAGTTAAATTAATGATTGGTTCAACCTGACTGGATCACTTGTAATAATAATGGTCAGTTATTTAAGTCTTGTAATATTCTTTTGTTAAGAATGCGCCAGAGTTACTTCAACAGATGTAGTACGTATAGAATGCTGATTGTTTTTTTTTTTTAATATTTAGTTAAAAGCTTTATTGGTCTGTATATTTGATGTTTGACTAAACTTTAAGTATCAATAACATTTATTATGACGTTCGAGATTTGACGCTTTCTTTAAAAATTCTTCCAGAATTTTCTAATCCTAGATTTTTTCCTATTTATTTTCCTACGGTGGAGGTGTAGATTACAGCTAATACTATTCTCATTTACTTTCATTTAAAAAAAGTATCTATTAATAACTTATTTTCGTTTACTGGTGGTAGATGGAATGTATAGAAATTATTGACACCAAAGGAATGTTGAATTGGTGATCCATTACGTATTTATAACAATTTAAAATTTTTTCATTTTATAGTGATTAATTTTATTACCCCTTTTGTAGAATAACAGCTTTATAGTTACCTTCCTTTATGAAGAAACAATAGCTTCATAATTAGCTTTTCATAGAATAATAGCTCATTTTATTACGCAATGTTTTTTTACACCCATGAGTAAATATGTCCATAAATTCCTTGCATTCAATATTAAAAAAAATCACACATTATTTCTTAACACTCCATCGAGAGCACATAACTTCTCATAAACAAACTTTAAGAATATTTGTTTTTCTCCCGGAAACTAAAGGTCAAAGACTTTGACTTTCACAGTACCTGCCCTTCGGGTCAGTTCCACTCAGGAATGTTGTCATTCTGTTTTTAAGCAATAGAAGCTCTCGTGGTTGTCGTTCATTCGAAAATCAGTATCTATCAAATATAAGAGTCCTGTAACGCTATCCTGTCGTTTCGTTTTTTTGGAGTCTTTCAAATATTGATTAGCTCAAAACTATACTTAGATTTATGTAATTCCAAAAACTTGAATATCACCCCAATTATTATATAGACTAAAATAAGCGAAAACGGTATTCTGTATAATAAGCAATTAAAAACGAAAAATTATGCAATAGTCCTGTACAAATTACAGTGAATATTTTTGCTTGGAATATGATCTTATGATTTGCAAAAATACCTCAATTAAAGAAACTGAAATTGATTTGAAAAAGTACGATATGATTCTGATGAATAAATAAGTGTAATTTTTCATTTCCATATATTCGTCTTATACAATTTTATTTTGTATTTATATGTATACATATTCTAAATTTGTAATTGATTGTTACATTTTATAAGAATATGTTTATTACTTTCATGTGTTATATATATATATATATATTTTTTTAACTTAATTTTATTTTGTTCTTTTTATTGAAATCTTGTATATTGTATTTTGTATTTCCGAAGTTTTACAATACATAGTGTATTCCTGAAAGATATAAATAAATTTAAAAAAATAAAAATAGTGAGAAAAAGTCCAGGTGTAGGGTAGAAGTTGTCTGGAGCTAAATATATAAGTATAATCTCTTATGAGCAACGTGTTCGATATAGAGGAAATTCAACGCGCCCCTATTGTAGCGTTAAGTTTGTATATTTTTCAAATATAAATGAATGGATAAAACGAAGAAAAATGGAATACGTAACTTTATTATAATTACTATAATGTTTATATTTCTACACGGGTTGGTAAAACATTGCGGAAGAATATTTAGCAATAATATTTAAACGTATAGTTCTTACAATCATTGCATACATATATATTATTTCCGGTGATGGTAGTGATGGAGGAACTTCTTCAATATTTTTAAAGGCTCAGGATTCACTAATCTCTTCATACAATAACAGTGTATATTAATCTATACATTTGTTGGCGACTTTAATCATTAAGTTTATTTAGTTTAACACATTTTATTTATGTAATAAATGCTTTAGTCCCACATATGATGCTCGAATTCAACTTTGTCATTTCTTACTTAAAATCTGTATTTTGTATATACTTTCTAGATAAAGTCGTGGACCTCCAAGTTCATTAACACTTGAAAAAAATTATTGTCCTGAGACTTTTCGGATTAATTCGTATTTTTTTAAAAAAATAAATTATACATTTTAGTGGAATTTGCTTTTTAGCATAAATGTCTCTTTATTGCGATTGTTAGGATATATTAGTAATGAGGATTGGATATATTAGCAATAACCTTTTGAGCAGAAATAATACATCTATCCATGATAAACTCAACTAATTTGTTTCACTTGATTCAACTTGAAGGTAGGTTGGTATATAAATAAAGACCGACTGTGTTTGGTTAGTCGAGATCACCATATCATAAATGTTGCTGGTTCATATGGAGTACACATTTACAATGTCTAGTTGACTTAACTTTTTGTAATTCGGATAATTTTTAATAGAACTATAGAACTAAAATAGTTTCAAAAATACTTATGCACACGTCATATTTAAAACTTATTTACGTTAAGGGTTAGTTTGTAACATTCACAATATTCTGACTGTCATAATGTGACAGTTCTATTTTCAATATATTACAGTGTCCATTAAGAATAGATTGATAAATTATTATACATATAACAATCAACAGATTCTATGTTTTCTATATATAGATACGCAAGGTGTGGCTATTAATTATTGAGATTGACACTAATGCAGAAGAAGTACGCTTGCGCCAAACACTATTAACCAACAGCTGTTTAGTGGGAAGGCTTTTACTTCGAATGCAGTATCTTTCACTTCTGTAAACAAATCCGTATAGTGGCATCTTTTTTTGCATCAGTTTTTTTCGCTGTTGTTTTGTTTCACCGGAAAAATGATAAGTGAGCAACGAATTGTTAAATTTCACATGAAACTTGGAAATAGGCTATTGAAACTTATAATTAATTGAAGAACAATTTATGACAATAAATGTTTATTGCGTGCAGATATTTTTGAATGGTTTAAGATTTTTCAAAATGGCCCAGAAGGTATAGAGGATTATTTTTTTCCTGGTAACCCTCACCTGTCAAAAACGTATGGCAATACTAAAAAAGTCGGCGAATCAATTCCCTAACCATCGGATAAGTATTCGTTCGATTGCTCAAACAGTGGGAAATGACAATGAATCCTATGGACAATCAAAAGAATTGACAGAAGCAGTTTTCCTGCACTGTTTCGAACAATCGAAAATTCGCATGGAGCATTGCAAGGATCAATGAGAGGGTATATATTGAAGGTGATAATAAATAAATATGTTTGACATTAACATTAAATATTTTACAAAGTCAGTCTCATTATTTAATTGCAACACAAATACTCAGGTTATTTATTTCCTAATTTCTGTTCAGTCGTTTACATAAGCTTAGATGTTTTACCTTCATTCAAACATGTTTGATTCATCTTTTTTTTAAATACTTTGATATTTGACGTTTTACGTTAAAGTAGTTTTCAAAAACATAATTCCTTACATGAATAATTCTTATATATTTCGGATAACTTACTAAGCAAGGCAAACTGAGGAAGTTAAAGTAGTGATTTTCCGTATTTTAATGTATACTGCGCTACTTGAAAAAAAAAAATGTTTGAAAGCACTCGTAGTTAAAGTAATTTTTTTTTCTTAATTGTCTTATAAACTTGAATTTAACCCTGCTGTTATGCTCATGTTTACTATACGTAAGTAGTTTTCTCGTTGATGTGATCCGATTCAAAATATTATCATTTTTTAGCCGTAAATCAAGATGTTTTTTTAAAAAACAATTTAAGTAATAATAAAGCAAAAGTAAATACAGATCAAGTAGCAAATATTAACTATGAAAGTAACACAATAAATTTAAAACTGAAGCTTGCCTTTATTTGAGGTTTAGAAAGTAATATTTTACATGAAATTTGTATATATGTTTCTTACAACTGTAGTGCAACAGATTAGTTTTTTTTGTCACTGTTTGCTTTACAGAAAACACAACTTGCGTGTTTTTTACACAATGAAGGATATTAAAAAAGTTCAGTGGGGTATATTTTCATTTTTAGTCTGTATTCGATTTACTACTTTGATAGCTTCATCACTTCTCGGTAGGTGTTGTCTTCTTTCAATGTATGAAAAAATGAATGATTTCCCCGATTCTTCCAAACCAGCCTTCTTTTGGTCAAATGATTTCATTCCGTTTGCTTTATTTTGCAGTCCATAGGATAAATGAATTATAATCAGAAGTATCAAACATCTTTTAGAATAATTTCATAGGTCATCGATTTTTTTTTTGAAAGTATACGTTTTTACATGTTGATCAAGAGTATCCACTGTCTCTGTAGTTGCCTAATAATATAATAACATTTGTGGTTTTTTTTCGAGTCTGATGCTGATTTCTTTATCGTGATGCAAAACACTTATAAGGATAACATGATTGCTCTTTTTGGGGATGTAGTTTACAACTATTTCGTATTCTTTAAAGTAAAGGGCAGAGCTATTCACTTCTTTGTTTGACATTTTTTCAGAAAGTTCCTTTTTTTTTCTAATAGAGCCAAGCATAGTCATTTTCTATTTTAGAAACGTTGTCCCTAGTTGTAGGAAATGAAAAAGGTATCACAAGTAACAATGTATCTTGAATATATTTATAAGTAAGCTCTTCCCCTAGTCGCATATCCTGATTTTTTTCTGGCATTGATCTTAGTTCCTTTCCAGTATAAATTTGTTTTCAGTACAAAAGAAGTTTAATTGTTACATACATTCCATATTTTTATTCCACACTTAGATGGTTTACTTTGTATATACTGTTTGAAAGGACATCGACCATGAAACTCTACACATTTTTCATCTCCAGTAACGTCTTCATTCGGATAATGCAATTTTAGTAAATTTTCTACCCATTTCTCCCACGTATTTCATACAGAAGCTAATTTAACCACTAACTTTCTTTTTTGACAAGGAATTTATTACCAAAAGGAATAACTCTTGATGTGCCGAGAAAGATTTCAAGGGACATTGGGGCACGAAACATGGTTCTGTCTGTTTCTATATCACCCAAGCTTTTCGTTTATTCTCCATATGATTTGTAATATCACCAGCCTATAATAATAAAGCAATATATATTTGCAAAGTTTCAATTTTAATATTTTTCCAATTTTTTCCACATACTTTTCATCTTCAATATTTGTCATTTTCATGATTCCTTTTTGAATTGTAGAATTGAATATTGTCTCAAACGCACTTTTTTTTCATCTGCTATTCTTGCTGTTGCATATCTTGTGACACTTGGAGTGGTTTTTATAATATTAGCAGATGTTAATTGACAAGAAAAATTTAATCGTGTTTGATTTCCAATGCATTTCATGTTTCTTGTACTGAATATTCTTCATATTGAGCATTTTTGAATAACAATATCAAAAACATTTGTCAGAACTGTAACTTTCAATCTCATCAGTTTTTCGATTTTATTATCACATAAAATTTCCTCATTGCTGTCAGAGAATTCACTTAGCTTAGCTACATCAGAGTCGCTTGATTCTCTTGAATTCGCCATTCCTGCGCTCATACTCAGAGACACAACTGCTTTGCGAACTGTTAGAGACAGATATAGAAGAAGAAAAAGAAGCGTTGCAAAAGATGCGGTTACTTTGGCACCAAGCCAACTGTATCAAACTTTTGACTCGCAATAGCTCCCCTGTCATGTGATCAAACAATAATGTCAACGAAATAAATTTCAATGGTTTAGAATGGTACTGTTTTTCTTTTCTGTTGTTTTATTCCAAGCAAATATGAAAGTGTATAAATAAAATTAAGTAATCTTTTGAATCAGGTCATTATAACCTGAACCATACTTTAGAAATAAATTGAAAAATATTCCTTGGAAATACAAATAAACATTAATCCTTCTAGAAATATATATTTACAATATTTGCCAACGAAGTCTTAAGATTTCATGAAAATATTTTTTTTTTCGGGTGAAATAAACCTGAACAGAACAGTCGGTTTAATAATACGTAATTCATATTCTTGAAACATTTTTAAAATTAAAAGTACTCTATTATGAGAAAGAGTAAAAGTATAAGATAAGTAAAAAAGTTAGGATCTATTTTAATCACTACATTTGTATTGGAGTTCTAATTCTATTTTTGTATTTTAGTATTCTTCCAAAACCTTAATCTATATAATTATCTAAAATACTATCATTTTTTTCAACGAAAAAAGGGAGCATTTCTTATTTGCTTTTTATTCATTTTCTTCATTATGCAACACATGCATAAGTAATAATTGGTTTTGCTTACAAATTGGTAGTAGCCACTCAATGATAATAGTTTTTATTTAAAATTGGAGAAGTATATTATCTATCTATAAATAATTGACATATATGTATGTAGCTATCTTAAATTAGTTTATACAATATAAAATCCTACAAATTTTAACTTTTGCACATTATTAAACATCTGTTCCTAGTAGATGCCATGTTACTTTTATGTGTATTAGTATGCGCAGATAAATTTCATGTTATAAGAATAATTCATAAGGTATGTATCAAAAAGTCTATCCTTATCACATGCAGTATTAATTTCTTTTTTTTTTTCAAATTCGATTAGAAATAATAATTGAATGGATTAGTGACAAAAATCATAAGAATAAACATTTTACAGAAAGTATAGTACTTATAACAAATTATCATTTTCATATAAAATTATAAAAATTTTGATAAAACGTAATAAAATACAATCAAAATTAGTAGTATCATGAAATAGGGTTATCTCACATTTCTTGAAACCAGCTATATGATCCTTTGTTTAATACCCAGAACGTTAAATCAATGGAAACTACTTAGTCTTGTTCTTACTATTGATACATAACCTTTTTCCACTGATTTAATTCAATATTTCAAATTATGAATTTTCAAAACAGTTCGGTGAAATAATCTTATCATATAGTTGTGTTAGAGAAGAAGATTCCGACCAAGTATGAGAACAGAAAAATGAGATTAAGATCATTGATTCAAAAGACAAGACAATTATTTAGTGTATTCTATTAGTTTTATTAAAAAAACATAATTAAAGTTAGTAAGTATTGCAGAATGATAATTGTGATGCCCCATAAACTAAATTCGATTAGTCTCATCACTTAAATAAGTTCGTGTAAAAGTTTTTTGTGTAACTCATGAGTGTGACGTATCTGTGTGAATATATCCATATGAATGCCTGTACGTGTAAGTGCCAACACTTGGTAAGCTTCTCATTTAATTGTGACTTCAGGAAGAATTCAGGGTAGAAACAAAAAGAGAAAAAGTGAACGTTTCTCCAGAAAATGTCATTCACACTTCTATACATTAAACGTGCAATAATATCCAAAAAGTCTTTCATGTGCAAATTTAAAGAGTATATGCAAGAACCTTATAAGTTTAAATCCACTGATCCTTGATCGTGGAGAGCCTCGTATTAATATAGGGAAATATTATATTGCTTAAGTCTTAAAATAGTGATTTTTCTGATTCATTTAAAGAAAAATTGTTTACTTTATAAGGTAAAAAGGATTTTATTCATTATGTCACAATAAATGAAAAATAACTTAAAAAACATAAAAAAACACATACAAGCATAACAGTTAAATGGGGATCGGTTAATGTTTGATCACTTTGTCCAACTTATGTAAAAGTGAGCTTAAGAATGATCACTAAGAAATTATCACCATCGTTAGCAGAGGACCATCTGTGTATTGATTTATTTATGCAAAAAAAGTTTAATACATTTTAAAAATCTATACAATTTTCTGTAAATATGAATTAATACATATATTGTTTTAAACTGCTATTAATTTGCTATAAGAATTGAATACATTCATGAAATAAATTGTTAAATAATAATATAGTAGGGTTAGTGCTTACAAACGAAGTTGCTTCAGCATTTTTAAAATTATAATCAATATTGTTTACAAACATATTTCTGTAAAGAAGGTAATGAATCTGGAAAGCCTTTTTCCAAAATGTGTTGTAGGACGTACTATTAGTAATTCCTCTTCAAACATTCAATTTTCGAATTTAAATCTCTTTTTTGATAATTCAATACATATTCATATATTAATAGTTCATGTTTAAATTTGCTTAGTATCTTAAATAAATTTCCTTAAAGATGGACACTAAATACATCAATAAGATTATAAATAATACACTTTTTTGCGATGTTTAGAGCCATGCTCAAATTTAGTGAAAAATGAATTCATTCTGTAATAATATCTTACCTGGGGAACAGAAGTATTTGTTTGATAAAATGAATCTCTTATCATTTTTATGATATTTTTACAGAAAAAATGTAAATGTTCGTAACAAGAGCAAAGTTCATTATATTTTACCTACATATATTTTAATAGAGCTCAAAGATTAAAATTCAAAGGCATATGAAATTTAATATCATCTTGTTCTTCGGGGCATACAAAATAAAGTACTAGAATCGTTACACGATAATTCTATACTTTTTTATACTTTCCACCTTAGATTTCTGAAAGGAAATATGTTCCGCATTATACATTAATGATTTCCATTTTTAGCTGAACTTCGCATAAGTAAAAATAAAGCGAAAAATATACCCTAAGAAAGCAGAGAAATATATTTAAATTTTGAATTTTCAAGGAGCTGATATGAAGAGAAAAAGGATATTAAGACGTTGCTTCAGATTTTTGGATAACACAGAGAGCTTTGTTTGGAACAATGCGAGCACAAAGTTCGTTTGTTAAAACAAACTTTGGGTGGAAAGAGAACATAGGAAATTATTTTCACTGAATATACATGTGGATCTGAATTCTTAATTTTAATATATGTGTATTTATTCATGGAAGGATGTAGAACTTTTAGTATGATGTTTTATTTAATTACTGAGATGGGTTTCTGAAAATGCCTGATTAGGAAAATTATTTTGAAATTATCAAGAAATTAGTTGTGCACTCATCATGGAACAAAGATGTAAGCAATCTCGTGTAAGACGCGTAAGTTCTCTTTATTTTTCTTACAATAATTTAGTTTAAAAACGTTATTCTTTGCAATTACATTTTTACTTTTTATTATAAGGAAATTTAATAAAAAAAACAGAATTTTAATAAATTAAAATAAGTAAACCGTTAATGAAAAAAAAATAAAATTGAATATATACAAATATTTACTAAGTGCGACACGTACATCGTTAAGATAACATTTTATAGTACTTTTTTTCTTTCTGCATTAGGAATTATAAAATAAAATACAAAAGTATAATTTTCCTAAATGAATATAATACAATTTTGAAAATGTATTTAATACAATTTGGGATAACCGAAAGATGTAAAATGTTCAATAAAA
This sequence comes from Nephila pilipes, assembly GCA_019974015.1. Classification (NCBI taxonomy): domain Eukaryota; kingdom Metazoa; phylum Arthropoda; class Arachnida; order Araneae; family Nephilidae; genus Nephila; species Nephila pilipes. Next base: position 18,726 of record BMAW01018190.1, on the reverse strand, counting down.
CATGAATGAAGGAGAATAAATTATTCAAAACTCTGGCTTTTATATCGTGCCAGAGGTCACCTAAACGTTTTATTAACAAATATCAAATACACCAAACACAAAAATGAAAACCGATCGCAACACTGTAATAGATTGACTTAGTGGAGTTTTTAAATTATATGTAGCTGCTATAATAAACTACACATATATACTCACCATAAATATTTTAAACACTTCCTGCATACGTAAAATAGAGGATAATGAATATGTTATTGCTAACTATTAATTCGAATACATCATCTTTTAGTAATAAATACAATTTGGATGGATGTTAATTTTATAATGTAACAATACTTAAAGTACGTGTTATTAATTATAAATATTTTTAAAATTATTAATATAATTAACGTTTAAATATCTCGGAACTCTTAATCAAAATACTTAAGCAATTTCAAAAGAAATGGTTCTAAGTTAAAATCGTGTATGTAACCTATGTTTCTAATTTGGGTTTATGAAAAATTATTTTGTTCATATATTTTAGAAAATTTATTTTATCAAGTTATATACTTTATTTACATTTATACTTTTTTTTTTATTTCTTACATATTGCATATCTCCTTTTCTTTTAAAAAAATATACTGTTTAGGTGTCTTGTACCTATTATTAATGTTTTAAGATATTGAGTAATTTATAAATGAATAGCTAACTTTCTGAATTGATTCTTAGTAAATAACTTTATAATGAATTTAAAATGTAATAACATACGATTTATTTAAATATTTTTTGTAAATTTTTATATAATAAGGAGATACTTAAGGAATTTTCGACCGTCAATTTGGTCTGCTTTATTTCTACAGAAATATCAATATCATGATTAAAAATTTACATTATATTGTATTGTAAAATTTATAAAAATTGCCTTGCAGGACTAATTATCAAATTATGCATAGTAGTACCTCTTAAAAAGTGACACCTAATGGACAAGACATTTTGTTTCTTAAATACAGGTGTCCTTTATAATAAGCTAAGTACATATATTTATATGCATTATTCAAAGATACTGGGATCAAAAGCATTGCCTCTTAATTTGAAGTTTTATTTACAAGAATTACTATTATATAAAGTTATGTAATTATAAATTACAAAATATGGAAAATAGTAATTGCACAAATTTATATATATATTTAATGTATACATTTATACTTGATATTACTAACTGCTTCATTGGTAAATTTAAGATATTAAAATATTTAATATGGATAATTACAATAAGGAATATTTTACACTTCTTATAAGAAAATTTTTAGCTACATCAAATTTAATAATATTCATAGGAAACACGTATATTTTTCCTTTGAAAATATTAATATTAAAAATATGCAGTTACAATTAAAATGGGCAGAGTTACTTTTAATTTTATATAATATTATGATTTTAAAAAATACCCCAGGTTGTAAATGCAGTAATAAAGAAATAATATTAGTGCTTAACAGCAAAATGTAATTATAGAATTTTTGGAATTAAATAAAGAAAATATTTAATGAAATATAATTTCTGAAGTGCAAAACTTTAGATTATAACAAATTGAAGAAAGTTTAACAATCCATTAGAAGTCAATCTACATAAATATTTTACTGTATAATAAGTTGGTACCGTTCTTGGAAACTGTACTGCATTTCTGTCTAATATCACCAAAATTAAATGGTAAATAAATATTTTGGAAAATATTCTTTTCTCGAAACTAATATTTATAATAATGTGAAATTAATATATTCGACCTAATCTTTTCTATGAAAAATAGGTATCCAAATAAATAGTTTTAAATATAACGATATTTCTTTAAACTTCAATATCAAACATATCCTAATAAATTTAGAATTCATAAAAATGAATACGAATTATATATATTTCAAAACATGTTAAATTTCTACAGCTATCTCTAAAAATGAAATAAACCACCTTAATAACACAGTTATAATTGAAAACAGTTGAGACATCTTTAAACTCATTCAGAATAAATTTATTTATGCAATTTAGGGCTTTGAGTTTGAAGATCTCTTCTATCTTAATGAATCTGATAATCTGAGTATTTTACTGTTTTAATAAACCAAATAATTTATATAAAATTAATGAAATGTTCAACATACACTATTTTGAGTTGTTGATTAAGAAAATTATATTAAATGTAATAGTAAAAAATAAGCACATCAAAAAATTCTGCGGGGATAGTCAAATAGTAATGATTTCAGTCAATAGTTGACAAAATTTAATTTTTCTAACAAGATCAAATCGTAGAAAAATGTTGACGGGGAAAGTTGCAAATGTGAACAAATTTTTCCAAAGTTTACTTCATTAAAATCTATAAATTTAATATTTTCTATCAAAGAAGTGTTTCTTTATACATAATATCTATGCACGTAAGTGCTAATACTTAAAAAGAATAAAGGCCTTTTCAATAAGCTTATGATAGATAGGTGAATAACTGTACTATTGCAAAGAAAAAAACAGTTATTTTATATATCATTAATATTATAAAAAATTATATGATTTATAGGACAATATGTCTGTATATCTTAATAGACAATATCTCTGAGAGAATGAGACATCTAAACTGTTTCCTCTTATCATTAATGGTTCTTGAAAAATGTTCTCATTTAATAATAACCTGTATTAGGATTTTGCATATTTATTTTGAAAAATGTCAATTTACATAAATTTGTATTTCCAAATATATATATAAATTCCTATGTGTGTGATTTTAGTTGGCTGTATTTTTCTTTAGAAATAATTACGTTGGAACAATTTCTTTATACACCTTTTTTAACTTACTTTGCATGGTATTGCAGAGACGTGATATGTAGGTGAAGGTTGACAGAAGTTTCTCGACTGTACATGCAAATGGACTTTGGAATATTGAGCTGTTTTTGCTCAACTATCAATAACCAAAACTCGCTACAGTAAATTCAATTAGGTGAAAAAATATTCACTCTGAAGCTTTTATTTTTAAATGGAGATTTTACTATTATTTGAAATTTTTACAGCATTGAAAAAGGTCAAATTTGCTTAGTGTAATTTAAGCTTTCAGTAGTACGAATGTTTTACGGTAGGAAATAACATTAGAATACATTTCATTATGATTACAGTTTCCCACCCTGCAATTAAAGAATCGCTTCTTTAAAATATCTAGTGAATTGTGTAGCAATTGGTTAAAGCTCACAAATTTATTTTAATACGTATGAAAAAAATTAATATAATTATTTCTCTACTGAGCCTTCGAACTGTTTTCTGGTACGGCAAATCAGATATATTTTTTCGAAATTGTAATAAAAAAAAAATTGGTGATAGTTGAGTCCTCACGATAGCAAATAAACCAATGAAACAACAGTTTGAAGAACACAAGAGAGCTTGAAGTACTTCTCCACAACACATAATGGTGAACAATGCATTGAATCATCCCAGAGGTTTTGTATTTTTATCTTCAGAACAAGCCCTATCATTTTAACTCTTTATCTTTAGCCCATTCCATTATTAATTGTACTGAGCTATCGTTAATAATATGAAGAAGTAGTTAGAGGAGAAAATATATACCATACTTCAACTGATTGAGAACTGTAGTTGCAAATGACACTGAAGAATATAATACTTAAAATATTAAAATACATTTGTCATTTTTTTATAATATTGTGTATGAGGAAATCCTCGTTAAAACTGACTAGCATCAGAAATGAAACGTGAAATGTTGCCAGTGATTCGAGGAGGACCTCTTCAGTAATCTTCAATTGTAGTTGTTCCATGAAGTCACTCCTGATTCTTCAGATATTTTGTACTTGGTATTTAATACTTAGGATAAATAGCAGTAATTGGGCATTATCAGTCAAATGTTATTGACTTATCAAGAGCCAAAGGAATTTTTTACCTTCTTATGTAATATTTTTTGATTCTCAACATCCTTCATTTTTCTAATAATTATTCCAGCCTATGTAAAGACCAACATGAAGAATTCTTTTTTTCAGGGCTCATTTTTTTTCAATTACAATAAGTAAACTTGATTTAATCAACTCACCGTGGGTAAAAAGTTCTTTTTTTTTATCTCTGTTAAGGCGATTTTCCTTATTTGACTTTATTTACGGCTTCAGTTTAATATTTTTATGTTTACGAAAAGATTTCTCCTTGAAGTTGCATCTTGATTCTAATTCTGATCACAGTAGCCTAGTGGCCATAGTCACGAACTCAAGGTTAGCATTGTTTTTGCCGAGTTACTGTTCGAGGCATGATTCCACTTAAGACGCCCCTCGTCACCGATATGCCGCTCGTCAAATCAAATAAATGAAATCAAAATAATGGAAGACCTTAGAGATCAATGGTCTTCCAATGGGCATGGTGTGGAAGTTTGCATATTGAAAGGTCAGCTCAAATGTAATCCTAGGCATTTAACAATGGTTCAGGATTACGAGGCTCGTCTTCAATAATACAGGTGCTGCTTTTCAGTACGGCGTTAATAAGCAATCACAATCACACCATCATACTTTCGAATTTTGATGATCGCCCCTTTTCTTGGATATTTCATTACTTAATGAATATAATATTTTATTTAATTATATGACAAAATAATTCATTCTTAAAATGCATGGCATTAACAAAAGGCTTTTCTTTTCTTACCTAGTCTTATAATTGGCTTGGCAATTATAGTAAAAAATAACATTAAACGCCATATCACATAACGTAGAATTGAGTAAAATAATATTTTACTGTGCCTCTAAAACAGAACTGACAATTTATGATATTCCTATACTTGCCGATCTAACGTAATGTAAGTAGATTCATATATGATCAGTATTCAAATCCTCAAAATTGGCTCGAGCATCGTAGTTTGTTGATCTCTCACTTAGATTATATGTATTTACATTTTTATAAACAAAACTAATTAAATAACAGTTATGTTCTCATTTATCAATATGCAGATGACCTATTATTTTTTTATTACTTCTAACATATTGGAAGAAAAACTTAATTTTCTTTTTTATCAAAAATACTTTAATTTATTTCAGATAAATAATAATAATACCAAATTTGAATTTCTAGATGTACATATGGGACTATAAGAAACAATTTAAACTTTAACATTTGTGATAAACGTGGTTCTTTAAATTTTCGAAATATTAAATTCTTATTTTGGAAAAAAAATATTCTTTTACCCTTTCCATGAATTATATAATTCATAAATTATTTACACCATGATGATTGATATATAAGAGAAAAATTAGAAATCTTATAAAATTCTGTACTTATGTCTAAAATAGTCTCTAATTAATTAATTTTTTAAAAATCAATTTTCATCTAACATTGTATAGGAACATACACCTTTTGTTTAATATAAACAATTGTGAATAAAAAAATAATAATTCAAATTACATTAAAATAACTAATTTTATATTGATTTTTCTGCAAATAAATATCGTTAAAAGGTGTCATGATGTTATTAAAGTGCCTTCCTTAAACTGCTAGCACTTACTCGTTACTCAATTAGACGGCCAAGATACACTAGCACATTCTTGCCTTGCTATCAAGGTATCAGTTCATAAGAACTAATTACGTTATAGATATAGCAAGTATTTTGCGTGTGCATCAGAAGTTTAGGTATTTATTCCAATCATGGCAACAGAGGAAAACATTCGCGCTCGCAACAACAGCTCTAGCAACACCAGGAGGAAATGAGTTATTCCCATCCCTTGTCTTCTCGATCCGTTTGATTATCCTACTCCAACGTGAGCTCCCCTCCTATGCCTCTCCACATTTTCATCTCTTCATCGCTGGTCCAAACCATCTGATATCTGTCTTGGACCAAACGAAAATATCGCTCACTAAGAAGATTCTTTGTTTTCGCAACACAACTAATCGTGGTTCTCTGGGTTTTTCCTCGAACTTCCTTACTGTTCTTTTTGTAAATATTTAAAATAATTCATTTTTTAACAAATTGAAATGTGTCCATTATAATATACTAATTTAGAAAATAAATACACAATAATTTAAATATTGAGCTGACCTAGATAACTGCAACTTTCTGATGCGAGTCAAATTAAGCTCTGTGTATGATAAACACATCCAATTACCCCTCCTTTTACATTACAATGAAATTTACTTTATTTTTTCTTAATTTATTTATTTCAATTTTATTTCTAAATTTTAAGAAAATAATTTTAATTTAATTTATTAAAAAATTATGATCATATTTTTTTTAACTATTATCATATTAAATTTAAACGGGATATTATTAAATAGTTTGTTAATTCATGTGACTCCTATTTCAAATTAAAATTTATGAAACATTTAAATATTTTATAATATTTAATTTCACAATATATTATATTACGGTATTTTATTCAATAGCACTTTATTAAATTGCAGAGTAAATTATTTTAATATTTAAAGATATTTAATAATTATTTTAACAGTTTTATTTTAATTATATGTGAATGCATGCACTGTAAGAATTAATGTTTTTAATTAAAATAGTTTACCGTTCTATGATAAATGGTTTTATTCGTTTGTAATAATTTGAGATTTATTTTTTCCCCTTTTTTCTTTCATTTTGCTAACAAAGTTTCTATAAAGTAATTTACTTAATGTTATTATTTGGAGCTAAAATGCATATTTAACTACACGTTTTTGAACAAAGTTAGACATCATTTAAATTACTTTTATAAAATTTTTGAAGTGTCTCAATTTTTATTTTATAAGTTATTTTATGCAATAAATGCAACTTATGCATGTATTTATAAAATTTGACATTTATATGTGTAATTAGAAACACCATTACTTTAATCAGATACAAGTTGGGAAGTAATATCAATAATTAATAAGAGTGAGAAAATATATAACAAAATATTACTGTACAATTAAATAAAAATATATAATCTAAGCATATAAAAAGAGAGTAAACATAGACAATGGAAATGAATGAAAGTTAATCTACATGTTTAACTATAAAATTGATAGTTTATGCACTTCAGATATTTCTAAAATAAAGAAATTTGAATGAAAAAAGGAAATTATAACAAAAATTTTATATATATATATATATATATATACATATGTCAATACGTTCTTAGATAACTCGTAAACACTGCCTAGTAGGTAAGAGGTAATTTCATTTATAGAAACTTAAATTTAGAAGTGATACTTTCATATATTTAAAGGCAATCAAATAATTTTTTGAAGAGACTTCATTAAATTCGCAGTACACTAAACAGTATACTACTAATATGTGATATAATTAAACCATCTATTGCTTAAGGACTTCGGTGTATTTTAAGATACTTATTTGAAAATTTTCTCTTAGTTAACCCGTTCACTCCCAGCGTATCATATGCGATACGTTCACATTTGCTCTCCTTTGTTCAGCGTATTATATTAGATATGCACCGAGAATGCATGCTAAAAATCAACATATCAATAGGAATACGCTTGATGAGAAAGTTTTATTTGATTTTCTAATGCTACTATATGGCGTTACAATAACGGGGAATCTATATAGATAGGTTATTTGGAGTGTTAACATTGGTGATATTGTCTTGGATTTCACTTCTGGTTACCAGGAAGGGGTTAATTGTTAAAAGCACGTGTTTCGGCGCGTCTCTTTAAATGTAATGACATGATTTAAAGGGTGCACTTGCTTTCGGTTTGCTTTTTTCTTTCTTGCTTGCTTCTTAGAAGTTCGACTAAGAATTTATGAATGTTTATGAGGGTTAGGGTTTTAGTCGTAGATGCTCCCAGCTTTTCGTTTCATTCGATAAGTTTTTATTTGCGGCGACAGTCATGACGAAAAGAAAGTATGTAACTGACTCTGAGATTTTCGAATTAATGAATTAATCTGCCAGTGATGTTAGCGAAAATAATCCAAATTTGTATATTGCCCTGAAAGGAAAAAAAAAAGACGAATAAGATGTGTCCTAAGCTCAAAACTTTGCGTGAAAAGACAAAATATGTGTGTAAGACATTTGACGTTAGACTATGCATTGAAGAATTTTTTTTTTATAAAAAGTACCATACAGCAAAATAAGATTCACACACACATTTTTTATACCTTAATATTCCTTGTAATGGTACATCATTACCCTATGACATTTATGTAACCTATGTAAATATATTTTGAGTTTCCTTAAAAGATTTGATTTTTATGTAATAATTTTATGTAAAAAACATACAATTTTCGATTAAATCTTTTTTATCTCGTACATATTAAATTTAATGCATTTTAAATAATATATGTAAAAACTAAAATAATCTAATGTATAGCCGATTTTAGAGGAATTTTTTTCGCGAATTAGGCTTAATATCTAAAATCCTCTGGGCACAGCGTGACAATCCGAGGTAAAAAGCCACGGGGCCAGAGAAGCACTTCTTTTTTCTCTCTCCGGTAGCGAAAGGGTTAAGAGAGTCAGTTAGTCTCCCTAGCTAATCTAGAATTTTTCTTATTATTATTTTAAATAAGCGCTTTATTTTTTTCTTAAAATGTAAGCTTAAATCATTATCTTTGTATCCAAAGCATAATGATCAATTTCGGAACCTATCAACTTGAGTGAGGTTCTAGGAAAATGAAATATTTATCAAGACTTGAAATTTATGGTTTAATTTTATTTTCTTAAATAATTCACTCTATTTGTTCCATTTCATCCCCATAGTTTCATTCACTTGCTTCCTAATACCTTAGAGGACTCTACAACAAATTACCTGATACGTTCTTAAAAACTACAATTAAACGATATTTATATTTGTGTGAATCGAAGTGTTCCTTAAATGTGAAATTTATTTCACAATAGTCCATAAAACTTTCACTGAGACTGATCTAGAAATGTCTGCAAAAGCTGTTCCACCAATAAAACTGTGCCTCATTTAACATTTATTTTCCACTTTCATCGCAAGTTTTCCACGTTGCTTGAGTCATTTCTGTAAAAGGTGAATTTCACTCATATTGAAAAGACAACTATTGGTGAACTCTGCGCTACAGAGGACCCTCGAGTAGACTCTACGCGCCAGGTGATTCATGCACGAGGCTTTCGAAAGCACAGTAAAATACACTCAAACACTAGCAACAGTTAACGGTAAATATTTTTAATTCATTAATTGTATAAAAAAGAATGTCCTGATTATATTAAATTTCTTTTTTTAAACAAAAATAAACTCTCAAATTTTAAGAAAGGCTATCCTTAATCAAAATTTCTTCGACCTCATTTGTGTGTAAATCCATAATGACCATTCATAACAGCAACACAAAGGGTCATATAATTTCATCTATGACCAATATCCTGTAATTGTATCTTCGCTGACAAGCAAAGATGTGAGGCTAACAAAGAAATGCGTCTCTACCCCGTAATGCCCTGGTATGGACTAAGTGTAGCATTACAAAGAAAGGGTAGAATCCATACTTTCCTAAGACACATCCACACCATTTGGTTGAACACATCTGGGAGCACATCTGTTTTCTAAATACTAATATGTATGTTTCTCTCACCTATAAATTATGTTTGCAATTCGTCAACCCTTTCATAGTACATATTACACTAGCATACGGTTTAAGTATCTTTTTTTACAATCTTTTTAAAAACAAACTTCTTAAATACAATGAAGAAATAGGGGTATCAACTTCTGCAACGGTCACTTCGAAATTAAAATTTTAATAACTTCAACCAAACAGATATAAAGTTCAATTACTAAAATATAACAATTTCATTATTAAAGGGGAATTTGACATGCAGCATCATTATGTATTGATTCTAACATATTCATAATTAAATTAAATACAATATAAAGCACGGGAAAACTGCAAAAGATAAAAACTTTATACCAAACTAATTTTTTTTTATTTCAAACACTTCAATATCTATTTTATATAATTTTCTGAGCGAATTTAATTTCATTATAAAATATCTCAACTTTCATTTTGAGAAGGATACTGATATTTTAAACCTCATTAAAAATGAATTAAGAAAATATCATGAACAATAAGAATTACAATCCGCTATGAATGATTAATTAAAAAAAATTAAGACTTGTTTTTTGTGGCATTTGCTTTTCATATATCCACTTTTTAATATTTTCTCATTATTGCATTGCAATATTTGTTTGACGTAGCTTCTGTATGCCTGGGCTTTGTGCCGTACAACTACAAATCTGACTTACTTTTGAGTTTTAGTTCTGAAAAAATCCGGAAGGAAAAAAAAAATAATTAAGTAAAAATATGCCGCTCATTGCTGACATTTGATTCCAACTATATCATATGACTCAGATTTATTTTAAGTAAGTGTATATAATTTCTTAGGTTCTATTAAAAATACTTGATTTTTTTGCGAATTTTCTATGCTAATTAACATAAATATTAACGTCAAATGACCTTCTTTGCACAGTTTCATTTCTGGAATATTTTAATCAGATTGGATCCCATTATGCGCTTTCCGAGTATTTCCAACATTAAGTTTATTTAGTGAAGTTCAATTTAATGTTTTATGTTGTAGTAAAATTAGAGGTTATTACATGTATAAAGCATACATCTTGTATTTTCCAAATCGCACTCAGCACTTACAAATTAACTCTTGATCTTTAATAGGTTTATTCTTTGTTCAAAAATTAATAAGATATCGAATGAAAATACCAGATATTTCGAAGGTAATATGTTGTAGAAAATCTAAATGCGCTTAAATATAAGGGGAGTAAAAATATAGAGGCTTCTTTAGATTTCATACTTACAAAAATAAGAGTAAAATCAACAAATACGTAAGCGCATATACATAAATTTTAAAGTGTGAGATTAAGTATAGGATTATAAGATACTTTCAAACTAAAATTTCGTGTTAAGTAATAAAAAATTATATTTAAAATATAAATAACTTCATATTCCTAAAATCACTGAACAAATTAATTAAGTTTTAAGAAGTTTATATATAAGTGATCGCATAAAATATGTTTTTAGGGGAGATAAAATTAATTTGGATAAACTTTCCATTTAGAACATTTCGCATTCCGTTTCTGTTACACTCAAAGTCAATTTTTGTTTTTTGTTTAAATTGCTTAATTAGTTACGGCTTAAAAAACTATGTTACATTTTGCAACTCTATATACAAACTGAAACAAAAATATACGATCACAAGTAACTCTGCACACATGATAGAAATGCATTTTCTAGTCACTGGTCAGAATATCAAGTCATAGCTGAACGCAAAATCCTCTCACCTTTAAATTTCTACAGCTCGAAAATTAAGCTGTACTTTTTAACAATCCTCCATAACTAGGTGGCATTAACTTCTCAGGCCTAAGAGTGATATTAGAGAAAGGAGCATCTACATTGCCATCAACACTTATTCTTTGGTAGGAAATATCTGGTTCTATGGTCACCTATAGAGTAATAAATCTATCCACCGAACCGAGAAATTCTCAATTTTTAATGTGCACTTTTAGGAGTCGTAGTTACATGTCCGTCCTTAGAGGGGGGAGGAATTCAATCATTCGATCTAAAGGCTAATCCATTTTTTCACATTATCGCTGATAATTATTTTTCTGCTATCAGCATTCACGTTTTCAACATCGGGTAATATTTCAGTTGTTGGTAATTCATCAAATGCTTTTCTTAATCAGGAATCTCACCCCAAGTGAAGTGTTATAGAATTAGACATATCTACATTGTTGTACTTTGTTGATTTGAAACTGTTCCATATACTTAAACACTGGCTTACACCACCAAAAGTTTTAGAGATAGTTAGCTTAAGTATTTTTTTCTGTACAGTAAAATGTTTAGCAGAGACATTTAGTTCTCCGTTTTGATCACTTTTCCAAGATTATATTGAAATTAGTATTAATAATTTCCGATACATTTCGCATCAATTCCTGGATACAGCTGCCAGCTCCTCGTTTCAAATAGACTCTACGTCACAAATTATTAAAATTTTGTGAATTATTTATCAAATTCAACTTCCTTGAATGATGGTTCAAAATATTTTTTAAGAAAATTAATAGAACAAAATTTAGTTGTTAGAGTTTCAAATATTTCCCTTTATTCGTCAAATTCTTTCAGACAGATTGTTTATATATATATAGTAAGTAAATTAAATTCAAGCTTAGTTGTTCATGAAATGTACGTAATAGTCAAATAATCTACTATTTGGATAAAAATAGTTTTATGAGAGTGAAGTAAAGGAAAGGTCTGATGTACGTTCATTAGATCTGAATACATTTGAATTATTCAGTTCTTTTTAAAACATTTTTAATAAATATATTATACCATGTAACAACTTAAAAGTTTTCTTACTAAGATTTGTGGATTTACATTACAAAAACAAAAAAATATAATATTTAAGTAAATAAATATTTTTTACGGTAATGGTGAAATCACTTCTAATATAGGGTTGAACAAATTTTTAAATTACATGTAATTTATAACAAATGTCCAGAATCTCCACTCTTTGCTAGGAGGTAAAAATGTACTCGGTTGCATATATTTTGAGAAATAGAATTCTAGATGCTAGAAGTGAGTCTTGTATCCTTTCTGTAATGACAATTTTTAGATATTAAGTAATTTATGGATTACATTTTCATATTTCTTGCTTTTTGAATATCCTCACGGAAACGAGTCAGACAATGCTCATATGATGAAAAGGAGGTTTTTGGTCCAAAGTAAACGGTAAAATATACCATACATGTAACTAAACCATGGGCATACTTGAAGTTTGGTTTTTTTGGCAGTGGATTTCTATCAAGAAATATTAAGATACCCTCTTCGTTTGATTTTAGAATCCATTGAGTTTTTCCTGTTAGTATATATGAAGAACATAGTTTATGAAATTGATCCTTGAAAAATAAATTTTCATTTATTCAAAGGTTTAAAGAAGTCAATCCCTGCATCTTCAGACAAGTTTCTGAAAATATGTGTAAACAAGTTACCTATGATTCCAAGAAAATGATGATATCTTATACATTTGTAGTAAATGTAGGTTCAAAACTGTTTCCCATGTTATGATAGAAGCGTTTTAATCACTTACATAAAAATTAAAGCTTAAAAGTTTGTTTTATTACATTTCCGAATCGTCAGCAAAAAATCAATAAGGCATTCAATATTAGAAAAAAAAATTGGTTATTCAAAGTATCAGGTGCTACTCTATATATATGTTATTATTAGCATATGCTATTACGAAGGAAATTATTTACAAAGTCATTAATAATAATTAAATGATTACTGAGTATTAGGAAAGTTGTTTTCATAACATATATCCGTGTCTTACTTACTCATGCCTATATATTTAAGAATATTATTATATTTATTATATAAATGTACAACATCTTTTGTTAAACTTTATGTTTATTGCATACAATAACTTGTAATTATTTTTAAAACATATAACAGATCTTTTATATCTAAATTTCTTAGTTTTATCATTACTGTAAATTATTATCATCAAACGTTTATATAATTAATACACAAAAATATCTACGCAGCAACTAATAACCGTTGTATTATTTTTTCAAATAATGCATTACTTGTTTCATTAATAAATTGCTTGAAAATTATTATTTTATTACTTTTGAAATATACTTGTAAAGGGTTATGAAAATATAATCAGCACAGAACAAATGTGTTTATCTAATTCCTTGATTCAGAATTGTTTGCGTCATATAAATTCAAGAATTAATTATTTAATTAAAAATTATTAATGTTCAGTTTTACTATATACTTCAGTATATAAAATTAATTTTTGCATTGTAGTCGCCATTATTAAGTGCCCATATTGTCAATTGTATATGAAGAAACAATAGCACATTAAATTGAAATATGATATCAATATTTCAATTTAAATGTATTGAAAATTTATTTCAATATATTCTTTAGATTATGGCACTAGTCAATAAAACCAATTGAGAAAAAAAAATTCTAAAATGTTCCTTCCGGATTCAATATTTCCTCTCTTCTCAATAAGACTTCTTAAAAAGAATGATATGTTGTCTTTGTTGGATATAAACTTAAAAATAATATTATGCCAAAGAAATATTTTATTTCAGTTCCTGGATTGAAAATAAATGCATGTACCGAAAGAGAATGCAATCTTTTAAACTATTTTTTTTTCGTAGTTTGCGTAGAAATACAATAGTTGTTACCCGAGAGTCCTTTACATTTTCGTTCACTTCACCTTATACTCCGAGACAGAATATACATTCTAAATTATGCATTGGTATTTTTTTCTTTATTTTTACTTGAACTTGATGTATTTAAAGAAAAAGAAAACATCTTCAGTAAATAGAATAATATATTTAAATTTTGAATTTTCAAGTAGATGATGGCAAGAGAAAACGAATGTAGCACGATGCTGTTTTGAATTTTGCAGTGGGGAATAAATTTTTGTTCGGAAACTGTACTTAGGTTTCGTTCTTTGATGTCATACAGGCAAATGTTTATTTCTATAGTTACTTAAAGTTTTAAAGGAAACACGCTGCATTTTAATGATATTAAAAAATGGCATTTCTGTACTTAAGATCCTTTCACTTCACATATTTTTATGACTATTTTCTGTAATTAAATGTTGCTACGTACAAAGTAGGAATCTTTTAAGCTTACATACATCAACAAACTTTATTTTACTTTATTATAAAATAAAATTATTTCAAATCTGAAGCATATATGTTAAATTTAAAATTTACTATAAAAAATAGTTATATATATCAAGCTTTAAAATTAAAATATTAATATCAAATAAGTGTAGATATTCATCACATACTTATAGACCATTTTCGAGGAAATTATATTTTAATATAATCTCTTTGGTGAAAGTGAATGAAAGTTCTATGACGAATATGTTAAATTGCATAAAAAAGGGTTTCGCCATAATATCATTTAGTGCATAACATAATTTCATTCTCCCCCACCCCCATCTTTAGAGAAGTATATTTGGTCATAAATGCAAAGAAAAAGTAATGACCAATGGATTAATAAAAATTAATACTGAGAATTATTGCAGCATTTTTTTTAAAATTTACTCAAAATTTTATTTAATATCTTAAATTAAAATATTACTTATTGTTAGTCTTTTCTTTGTATAAATTTCCTCAAATATTCGTCTTTTTCAAAATGATTTAAATACTTCTTTCATGTTCAAAAAGGAGTCATAAGGATGTTCCCTACATTTTGTATTAAAATAAATTCGTACTCATATTTCTCAAACTTCCCTTTATTTTAAAATGTTTCCTTAATTTTCCTCACATAAAAGCTTTATACTAAGATTTTCTCAAAAAACGCTGCGTAATATGAAGTGTTTCTATTCATAATTGGATTTTAAGGAATTAAAAGTAACGGATACAAAATATAGTTTTTGCTCTATAACAAATCTCATAAACTAAATACCCAAAGGCTAGTCTGTATCTTCTTTATATAAATCTATACCATTGAGCAAATAATCTCAAACGCTGTCAGTGGTGCTAACAACGAGTTTCATCGAAGGCTTCAAGAAAAAAACATAGTTTGAAATATTCAGTTGCTCAGCAAAAGTGAGTTTGGTCACTGAAATTCATAATGTTTGATTGTTCTAAACTCTAGAACTCATGTTCAAAGCTCCAGTTTAAGAGAGTGTGTATTTGTATAGTTATCAGGGGAATGCATGCTATTGGTAGTTTGGTATGAAGATCAACATAATTAAGTCTCCTGTAAACAGATTTTTTTGGAAACTCGAACTCATGTGGTGACATTGAGTGTAAAACCTAGTTCTTTCGCACAACTGTCCATATATATATATATATATATATATATATATATATATATATATATAATGAATCATGCAATAATATGGACAATATAAGATGAACATTATATGGAATAGTAAATATCAATGTAAGGGCAATTATAAAAATATTAGGTATTTTTGTATTAAATTTTTAGATAATATGAACTATGGTATACTAAGAGTTTTTATTGCTATGATTACATCAAAATTGATAAATAAAATTACGCAATATTTGTAATAACAAGTGGTGCAAAACATAAGAATCTTGCGAATGATTACTGACTAAAAGTCAGCAACCCTTACTATCTCGGAGATAGTAAAGGGGAGATAGTATCTCCCCTTTATGAATACAATAGTTTTACGAGGCTTCATGTGGTGTGGGGAGTGCCTGGTGTTCCCTGAGGGGGAAAGAAATTTTTTCCTCAATCCTAAAAGTGCCGAGAGGAAAAAATATTTTGACTTATTAAAATTATTAAAATATTAGTTAAAACTTCTCGCAAACGTCTAAATATTGCATTGTTAGGCCAGTACGAACGATTCCCAAAATTTCAAAGCTCTAGCTTGATGGGAAGTTGGTTAAATTAACGATCGAAAATTTGATGACACACACACTCACACATACACACACCAAGTGAAATTCAGAAAAACGTTGTAATAAAATAGACGTGAATATTAGAATTATTATATACATTCTTTTTGGTATAAAGAAGAGAGAAATTAAAATTCGAATGATTTTATAACTTGTGTAAATAAAATAGATAGGACCTTGTATTCGTATTATTAAAGATACACATAATTAAACAGTTACTAATTATGAAACTGATACTTGTAATAATGATAATGAAAATGTAGAATATTCGTCTATTAATTTCTGAATAAACTTTTCAATAAAATAAATGTAAACAATATTCTTAATAAACTTAAGATTTTAATACATATTAATACTATTAATTTCAATTTTTTTTTAAGATTTTATTTAAAATATGGAACGTATGTTATATACTTATAGTAATTGCAAAGAATTACAGAATTATAATGAATGTAATTGTAAGAAATATAAAGATTTTACATTTATAAAGAACATAAACGTGTGATTACAAGTAATCTAAGTATTGTTAGGGTTAAAAATTTAAGAAAAAATATGATTAAAGTTACTGTTTTTAAGATTACTACATCTAACAACAAAATGTTTTCTAGAGAAATAATTTATAAGAATATTGATAATTTCTTAAAAAAAGTAGCAAATAAGTGTGATTTACTTATAGGGGTATTAAACGATGTAAATTGTGTATTAATGGAGAATTGAAATACTTGAGTTTTAAGACAAATACTTTCACTAGAATTAGAGATTGTAACTAATGGATATTTTTATTTTTGTAATAACTACTAGATTGTGCCACCAGAACAGATGACCTGCACGGTCTCCCTCTGGTGGCAGTTGAGTCGAGGCTGAGGGGAAAGCTGGTGTGACCATCGCACGGGAATTTTTCCCAAATATTGTTTGTGCATTTATAAAATATACATCTTTGAACTGTGGAAAAAATAAACTGTATAAATATGCCTATTGTAGAGAAAATAAATGTATGTAACCCTGAGGTGAACTAATTTCATGGAATGATCGACGAATTCATCTCAAGAGACACAAGATTTAAAAAGTTATAATACGAAGTTTCAAGAAGACTTCATTATTTGTTACATTGATAAGGAACCAAACTAATATGTCATTATTTATAAGAAACCCAATGTTGAATTATCATATAAGCATTTAATTAATAATAATGCTTTTGATAATGTTATAAATATTAATAGATAAATAACTGATATAATTTAAATTCTGTAATTAAAAAGAGTCATACACTTAATTTGAAAACATTTTCTCACCTATTTCTTACTCCGAAATTTACACGGATCCTAAATTTAGAACCTTGAACAATAGATCAAATACTTATATTACTATAGCTGGAAAACATTTTACCAAAATCTATTGATAGTTTTGACAAGACTCTTATTATTCAAAATAGTTAGGAAATCATTAATGATATAAAAGGTAGTGAAATTTATTCTTATTCTAATTTGGACTTTGAAGATTTATTTAACATAATATGTTTAGGTGATTTAATGTAGGTTATTTTATCTAATAATAAAAAAATAATAATTAACAGTGTTGTATCTCATGAAAAAAAATTCGAGATACAAACCAACGTATTTAAAAGCAACGTTTTTATATGGTGGTAAAGTTTATAAAAGAAAATTATTGAAATATTCGTTAAAACTGGTCTCAAATATCTATATATTGCATTGTTAGGCAAGTATGAACAGTTTCCAAAATTTCAAAGCTCTAGCTTGATGGGAAGTTAATTAAATTAATGATAGAAAATTTGATGACACACTTATACACACACAGACAGACACACACCAAGTGAAATACATAAAAACGTTAAAACTAACTAAAGTTAATTAATTCATCCAGTAAATTAAATGGTTGGAATGCAGTTTAACCCAACCTCCCTTGGCGACAAGAATTATTTGGCGGTATTTTGCTAAATGTGGCTACCCTGGTCCATTTTACGGACTTAACGTTCAGCCAAAAAAATCGCCAAGTTTGGTGCCAATTTTTGAAATCGCACCAAGTGGTTGGGCTAAACTGCATTATTAAAGAAAATATTAGTTAAAACTTGTCGCAAATGTCTAAATATTGCATTGATAAGCGAGTAAGAACAGTTCCTAAAATTTCCGAGCTCTAGCTTGGTGGGAAGTTAGTTAAATTAACAATAGACAATTTGATGACACACTGATACACATGCATACAGACACACACCAAGTGAAATACATAACAACGTTAAAACTAACTAAAATTAATTCATCCGGTAAATTAAATGGTTGGAATACAGTTTAGTCAAACCACTCTTGGAGACAGGAATTATTTGGCGGTATTTTGCTAAATTGGTCCGCGAAGCGGACTTAACATTCAGCCAAAAAAAAAAAAAAAAAA